>JADHKP010000001.1:957974-1086879 GCA_019925385.1 Raffaelea deltoideospora
GTTTTGTGGGTTTTTTTGTTTTTTTTTTTTTTTTTTTGTTTGGTTTTTGGGTTTTTTTTTTTTTATTTTTTATAATTTTTTTTTTTTTTTTTTTTCCCCCCCCCCCCCCCCCCCCCCCCTCTCAAAAGCAAACCCGAAAGCAAACCCAACCGCAAACCCAGACCACAATATTGAAACGTCCCCCCCCCCCCCTTTCCATCCCTTTATTTACTGCCTTGACTGCTCCTTTGCTTCGAACGAGAACCACATTTCAAAGATTGTATCTTGACAAGAAGCACATAACTGCCAGGCTTTCCCTTCAGTTCTAGATTTCTTCAGATGCAACGCAATTCTATGGGGAACCTCTCTCCCATCTACTCACATTGCCATATCTTTACCTTGACAAAGTGGCCATCCGCAAATCATCTTTTGCCTTATCTTGAGATCTTCATGAACCACCCCGATTCATCACTACGCCGGCCAGGAACGCTCTCCGACGACCCATGAGTGTTCCTGTGCTTCCAAACCTATTTTTTCCGTAACAGCTGCTTGTTGCCCGATAGTCCAAAGAACCAATGTCGATATCACCACTAACGCCACATTCAGGGGTCATTACGGAAGGCTTGTACCATTCTGCGCCTTATGGACCAACTCACGAGGGAAAGTTTGCCCACACAGCACCCAGCATGGACTCAACAGGCGAACAAGCACACGCACACAGCAATGTCCAGTCCGTGCAACAAAGTATATCTCAAATAACCGGCAACTTCCATAGCCACGATACCACCGCCACCCCTGGAAATGTCCCCACAACCACCATGTACTTTGGCAGAACATCAGAGGTGGCAGTCGCCTCGTCGTCAGGTCCACAACACTTCCACCAAATGCCTCTCAGTCTTCTGAACTCTGCCCAAATGGACCCTTCCATGGCAAGCCACACACTGGCATATCAACAGGGCCTTCACGAATCCGTCCCAATCCGTCACGCCATGCCCCATTCCCTGACTCCAGGCAGCACCGGCTTCCCTGCTGAGGATCTAGCGAGCCAGCCCAAAATGGGCCAGCCTGCAACCGGCGGAATTCTACCTTCACAGCATATCACTCCGGCAGTCTATGAGCCGCAATTGATCGTGGCTAGGACTGGCACTGACGATGTTCCAGGCATTTTGCTCCCAGAGCCAAAGTACTTCCGGAAAGCAGGCTTTCCCTTTCCGCAAAAGCGCTTCACAGCTTTTCTCGACCGACCAGTATCCGAGCCAGACATCGGTGCTCCTATTATTGACGCTGTTTCGAACATTGTGATTGGCCATATTGGCCAAGTCGTCCGTTACTCTCGTGTCGAGGTGGTGTATGTGGTGCCCATTATCGATGACGTCTGGGACATCAACAGTCGCTTTGGTGAAGAGGCACGTCTTGCTACAACGTGGTACAACAAGCCCGGGACCGCCATTGGGATCCACCCCCAACGACCAAGCCACAACCTGGATGGAACAAACATGGCTCTAGCAATGACAGGGGATGTTGATAACTCCCTATCATCGCACATCGCAGGTTAGTTGCTGTGTGTGCTAATTTTTTTGGTCAGGCTGCAGTTTCATATGTTCCTTTCCACATATGCTTCTCGCTTGCAACAGACCTTGCTAACAGGGCAAAAATATTTTTTACTCAATTTTCAAAATACGCACAGCATTGTCTCGTACAGCATCCAACTTGCCATTTCGTGGAGAGACCAGCGAGCTTAAATTCACGCCACCGCCTTCCTCGTCTTCAGGTTTGCCGTCCTTAGGACCACCTGCAGGGCCGCCGTCCACCGTGTCCGCATCGACCGAAAGCACGGCGTCCACCAGCCAGCCGAGCCACAGAATCCAGTTTGTACACTACCGGAGCACAGATCAGACAGGCGATGCCGGAGGAAGCATCGGGGCTGCAGAATTTCATGGCGATGAGGCAGTGCAACTGGGACCCGGCTCTTCTAGTAGTGCTGTAGCAGACGCTGATGTCTCAGTCAGTCTACTTTTGCCGGACAGGAAGTGCCCATTTCTCAAGTGCGAATATCACCACAAAGGTTTTACTCGAAAACATGACCTCGTCCGGCACATCATCACCCATTACGATGGCCGCTTATATTGTGGTTTTTGCCCTGAGGGCCTCGCGAATTCATTCGGTCGCCCGTTCCACCGTGTTGAGCCATTAAAGCGACACCTTGCCGCTGTACACCACGCGGGCAAGTTTCGCAAGGTACAGAACTCAACTGAATCGTTTTTACAACAGCGACTCAGAGACTACGGCCCTCTGGACACCGGCCACTGTTGCATCTGCTCTAAGGAATTTACGGCATCGGCAGACTTGTACAATCATATTGAGGGATGTGTTGTACGGCAACTGCTCCAGCGAGCGAGATCATCTAATAACGAAATCCCTGAAGGGGAGAGGGCCAGCGTGCCAGCACAGTCAGCATCAAACAATTCTCAGTGGCAAGCGGGCAGTGCATATACCCAAGAACATACAATGGAGAACAGAGATGGATAGTATTGGGTATTAATACAGGACATTTAGGTGGGGGTGTTAGCTTGGACTCGCTCACTCGGGACGCAATTCTCCCACTTTGGGGAGAGTTTTTTGTTTTTTTCTTGTTTTCTTGGCTAGACAGGCCATTTATGATGTACTATCCCGCGACTGATGAATGCTGGTAGGCATAATGAACTCATTTTGATGTGACGAGACAAAGACTATGATGAAGATGCACGCCGGAGTCGGAAAAAACACCTTGGTTTTTAAACGAGGTCTTTTTGTACAAGGCTATGCTTTGCCGCCGTTCATGTGCAAACTGACTGGTCAAGCTAGGTTTTAATTGCGGAACAGCCGGCTGCGCTTGCCGTTATTACTACGAGTTATAATGATCAGGTGATTGTGGGTTGCGACGTTTTGCTCTTTGTGGTGGTTGTGACGACCTAGGAGTATTTATGTCACCAATTATCTTCCCCCACTTGGGGCTTTATTATGAGGAAGTTCGCAATGGTATTAATATATCATACTGCTGCTGCCTTTAAAAGCTGCGTTGTCGGCGGCAGGTTCTGTGTTGCAATCAAACCCAATCTATTTGTTCCAAGAAGAGCCTTCTCTGAAATCGCAATGGCACTTCCCAGGGACAGCAATGCAGGCAATCTTAAGAAAC
Organism: Raffaelea deltoideospora; assembly: GCA_019925385.1. Classification (NCBI taxonomy): domain Eukaryota; kingdom Fungi; phylum Ascomycota; class Sordariomycetes; order Ophiostomatales; family Ophiostomataceae; genus Raffaelea; species Raffaelea deltoideospora. The sequence goes on from JADHKP010000001.1 coordinate 961,129, forward strand.
GCTTTGTAGTATCGTCGTTCATATTTAAGTATGAAGAAGATAGGAGCGGTAGGCCGTTGGTTGCTCTCTTTAAAAGAAGCGACAAAGTAAGGACATACCAGTAAGTTAAAAAAGCACTGCCAAGACGAGTACTCACAATGTAAGAATTGACACGGCCGCAGACACCGACTTGCGCCGATCTCGGGAAGCATCGAAAAGGACGACGCGACACCGCTGGCTGCCGCATGGAGGGAACTGCGAGAGGAAACTACGCTGAGCCCGGTGACACTTGAGCTGATGCGGCAGGGTAAAAGCTACACTTTCGCTGACGCATCTGTTGGCCGTGAATGGACCATCTATCCATTTGCATTCAAGCTCAAGGCTGCAGACTCTGCCATACAGATTGACTGGGAACACAAAAGCTGGGGCTGGTACGACCCTATGACCGTCGAAGACTCAGAAGCTTTTGGCGGCGTCCCTCGCCTGGCAGAGAGCCTTCGCCGCGCATGGTTTGAGTGGGACCTGGGCATTGACCCCGGAAGTGCCGGCGCCGCCCTGGCCAGCGGCCTCGAATTGCTTAAAAATGATCACCAGAGCGGTGCGCGGCAGTTGGCTACCGCAGCGCTGTGCACGCTTCGAAATGTCGCTTGCCTTCTTCCAATCGACGGCTCCGATAGCAGGCCGCCTCCAGTGACACAGTCGTCGCTGTCTATGTCCCCCATGCCCACATCCCTGCCACCGCTTATGGCCCGTTGGTGGTATCAAATCCGCTTTGCGTCTTGGCACCTTTGGAAAAACGGTCGAGAGAGCATGGGGGCAGCTATCTTAAGTGTGCTTTTAAAGGCCCTGAAAGACGTGGAAGCTACATTGTCACAATACAGCGGCAAAACACACGCCAATTCCAACCCAGACGAGTGGCGAGACGCAGTCGTAACTGGCATCGAGCACCACATATCATCTAGAGAAACATCGCCAGCTGGCCCCGTGTCTGAAGCACTGGTGCAATATCTAGAAACCGAATATCTAGCGCCGCGATTGCCGTCCGAGCCTGAGGCTGCTGAAGGGGCTATATCCATTCTCACTTTGTCAGAAAGCTCCACTATCGCACAATTTCTACGCCGCCTCGTGTCCAATTCGCGCTTTGCATCTGTCGACTTGCGGGTCTTGGAATCAAGGCCATTGTTCGAGGGCGTTTCTCTGGCGGCGTCCCTTGTCAGCTATGTCCAGTCCGGAGGGAAAACTCCTGCGGGCTCAGACACCAGCGCTCCAGACTTGGCAAAGACACGAGTAACGATTTACACTGACGCAAGTGCTGCATTAGCAGCCGAGGGGGTTGATATTGTCTTGCTAGGTGCAGACCGCATTGCGTCCACGGGCTCTGTCAGTAACAAAACCGGCTCCCTCCCTGCAGTGCTTTGCGCCAAGCGAAGTGCAGCTGCCAAAGTCATCGTAATCAGTGACATGGAAAAGGTAGCTACGCCAGGCGACCCTCATGAGCATGTCGTCGAAGAAAACGATCCGTTACAGATCATGCGTACCTGGCAGAGCCCTGGTAATACTACGAGGGTGCGCGAGGCAGCTGCATGTTTGGATAAGGCAGCCATGGCCACCGCAAACGCCCCCTCGGAGAATGCAGGATCAGATGGAGGCTTGGCTGTGAATGTGTGTGCGAAGAATATCTTTTTCGAGTGGGTGCCATCGGACTTGATTGACGTCTACGTGACCGAGACCGGCGCAAAATCCCTGCAAGACATCGGCCGCCACTCAGAGGCTTTGGGCGAAGAGGAGCGGAGGTTTTTTACAGACCTTTGACGGGAAAACAAGTGAACAGAGTCGCAGACGTAATACAGGAAGCGGTACCGTTTCACGCAATGAAACCTTCTCTCGAACACAACTGGCACATATGTTTCGTATGTCGTAGTCGGCTCAACCAATATAAATTTGTCCACAGATGCTCACACAAAAGCAGCACGACATCGAGCACACCACCAAAATTCTGGAACGACAACTCCCGACTTCGTTTCCAATCCACATAGGATGGCTTGGAGATTATGTGTGTTACAGCTGTCGCCGGTGAACTCTGCTGGCAGAGTCGGTTCCGACATTGCAATCCCTTCTCCTTATCGTACCTGGAGTAATCATCACCAGGGATTGCAAAGCCGAAAAAGGGGGGGGAAATGAGCTTCAACTCTTCATCCCGAAGCCACACTTGACTCAATACCCATAGACTTATCTCGTACGGCTGCGGTCCATTCCCCCAGCTTCTGTGTCTGTCATTTAAGAGTATGCCTTTCTCTACTTCGAACTCGTGGTCGTGATACTGCGTTCGGGAGTAATACGGAGCAGAGTACGTCGTACGAAGTATCGTATTACGAGTACTCCGTAGAGAGCAGTAAATATCCATACGAGTACTCCGTACTCCGTAATACTCGTAGCCAATGGTGAAAAGACCCACTTTTTATGCGGTATTAATATTATTAACTTCGGAGTACGGAGTACGGAGTACGAGTACGAGTTGAGACATAATATGTGGTATTACTCGTACATATCCATATCCATACTCGTACTCGCACGAAAAAATACTCTTAGGTCGTACTTTCGTATCCATACTACCTGGCTGCACGATTCAGCTCCAGGACTAGCGCTAGCCGAACGATCTCGGTTCCAGCAACCTCCACCACGCTCTCTGCGAAAATTCCAGGAACCTCTGATCTCCAAGCTTCGTCGGTACCGTCAACCCCCCCTTTTCAAGAGCCTTCTCGTTCAACTTGTATTGGGCTTGACAACCTCGTGCATCGGCAACTTTCCCCAATGGCAAGTCGCCAGCTTAAAAAGGCCCTTTCAATTGTTGGCATTTCCTATCTGGAAGCTATGAAGTAATGATTTTGTTTTCTGAGTCATCGCACCGTTGCTTCCTTCGGCCTTCTCCTTTGGCAAGCTGAAAAGGCCATCCCGCAATCATTCAATTCGCTACCGAAGCATACGCATGCGGTCCTCTCGTCCGCCCGGATAGCCGTACCAATGTCTGTTTCCTCTCAGCAGCGCGCTTTGAGCATGCGTTCACATTCAGCCCGGGGCGGGAGCTCCTGCGGGATTTTAAATATGCGTTCTGTTCTCATTGGAGCTACTCGACTTTTTATGGCCAGTCTTCCTGTATCTGCTACACCTTTACCGCCTCTTAACGGAATTGGCGCTCGAAGCAGTGAAACTTTTATACGAAACTTCTCGGGGCACCATTTGGATGACAGCTCCAATGCCTGGGCACTCTACATTGCTTCTGCCGTTCTTGTTCTCCTTGGCGGCGCCTTTGCTGGCCTCACAATTGCGTATGTTATAGTCTTATGCTTTCGGAAGAGATATACGCGCGCAGAGAGAGAGAGTGTGTGTGTGAGGGAGGGAGGGGGAGGGGATGGAAGGGAGGGAGAGTGAAGGCACCGTCGAGAAAAGTGATAGGACCCGAGTCTTGACTTACGCTAACTATATTCGCTTTCTCTCTCTACAGCTTGATGGGACAAGACAGCATTTATCTACAAGTGCTGGCGCGTGATGAGACAGATCCCCAACAGAAGAATGCAAGGCGGGTGTATGACCTTCTACAACGCGGGAAGCACTGGGTTTTGGTGACATTGTTGTTGTCTAATGTGGTGGTTAACGAGACGCTGCCTGTCGTACTCGACCGCTGCCTTGGAGGTGGCGTAGCAGCCGTTGTTGGAAGCACCCTGCTAATTGGTATGGCTCACTTGTTTGTCCCTACCTTCATTTTGTTGGTCTTCGTCTTGAGCGAAGCTACACCATCTAACATGATCTTGGGTCTTCTTGGCTGCTTGGTTCACTGCTGACGTGCCTGTTATACAGTTGTTTTTGGAGAGGTTCTGCCTCAGTCCATCTGCGTCCGCTATGGCTTACAGATTGGCGGTGTCATGTCTAAGCCTGTACTTGCCCTCATGTGGCTCTTGGCCCCAATTGCGTGGCCCACGGCCAAAGTTCTTGACCACGCTCTCGGCGAAGATCACGGCACGGTATATAAAAAGAGTGGACTGAAGACACTGGTCACGTTGCACCGGTCTCTGGGCGATGTGTCAGAGCGATTGACCCAAGATGAAGTGACTATTATCAGCGCTGTTTTGGATCTCAAGGAGAAACCCGTTTCGAGCGTTATGACCCCCATGGACGATGTATTCACAATGTCCGAGAATACCATACTGGACCAAGAAATGATGGACCTCATTTCGTCCGCTGGCTACTCGCGCATCCCTATCCACGAGCCCGACAACCCGACAAACTTTGTTGGTATGCTCCTTGTGAAGATTCTCATCACCTACGACCCGGACGACAAGAAGCCCGTGGGCGAGTTCCCTCTTGCCACACTCCCGGAAACGCGCCCGGAAACAAGCTGTCTTGACATTGTAAATTTCTTCCAGGAGGGCAAGTCACACATGGTTTTGGTAACTGAGTACCCCGGCGAAGACCATGGTGCCCTTGGAGTAGTCACGCTTGAGGATGTCATTGAAGAGCTAATTGGAGAGTATGTTTTATTTTTCAAACTGCTGTTTTCTATTGGTGTCGTTTTATTATATTCTGTCACTGACACATGCCACAGGGAGATTATTGACGAATCTGATGTGTACATTGACGTACACAAAGCCATCCGCCGCTTACAGCCCGCCCCCAGAGCACGGCCTGTATTTCAAGGCTCTCCGGTAGCCGACTTGGAGGTTGTTTCGTCAGCCGGTGCACCGTCAAGGGTTGGCGGTATGGCGAGCAACTCGCAGACGGCTCGACAACAACTGCAGCTGCTACACCAGCAATCGCCTTCCGTAACAAGTGGACTGGCTAAGTCGGATGCACAGAATCTTTCTACCAGCCCGAAGACTACGACTGTGATGATGCGTCGCTGTTCGGCAGGAGCTGACGGTCGTATGACACGGTCTACTATTCCTGTTCGCGCCAATATTGATGAAATGTGGCAACACTTGCGCCATCTTGGCCCTTCCAACCCAGCTACAAATCCGAAGAACACCCGGTCGACGACCGTCAAGATAAAGACTGGTATTTCAGCACCAAGAGGGAGCTCATCTCAAAATGACAGATCTGATCAGATTGTATTACCGGACGGTCGTCGGGGCGACCGTCCTTTAACAGAGGCCGACATTGAAGAGGCAAGCGAGACCACTAGACTACTGAGCCCGGGTGCTGCCGCTGCCGCTGCCGACACGCCCGAGTACGATTATGGTGCGGCTAGTGAGTCAAGCACAGCCATAGGGACCCGCAACAGAGAAGAAGATATTATCGTTGCCTCTGTGCTTGGTGAAAGCACAAGTAGAGGCTCAAAAAATGAAGATACGGGGAGAAACACAGGCGCAGTGAGCCCTTTCCAGGCGGAAGGTATCAAGGGCTTGGAAAGTGTGGCTGCTGATTTCGCGGCGGAGGACACGAGGCGATCTGGGTCTGAGAGCGGCAGCAGCGGGGCCAATGTGTTGCTCTCAACATCGGATCACAGCTCCGCTGCTTCCCGCCCGCCAGTTGTGCGCAGTGGAAGCATTACGGAAAGCGTTGTTGAAACCAGAGGCATCCGCAAGGTTATCTTGGGAACAACGACCTCAGCTGAGGATGATATGGAATCAGCCGCAGGTGGACATAGTTCACGCAAACAAAATCGACCACCTAGCGGACTGCGTACACCAGTCCTGATCCCTGGTGCACATGTTTCAGATGTCGAAGAAGAGCAGGCCGAAAGAGACGACATAGTTGCGGTCGAGGCTCCGGCAAGCGAAGCGCCTGGCGATGAAAGTGAGAATGAGCATCCCACGAGACTTCAGCATGATGAAAATAGCGGCCCTGCAAAAAGAAAGATCCGCCGCAAGAAAAGAAAGCCAAATAAGCCTTAACTGGCTACGTTGGATGAGAGATCTGAACATCAAGGGGCAACTTTTGGGCACGCAAAGTTCGCTGGTGAGCTTTGACTTTTGGGCATGCTGAAGATTTGTACACCATAATACATCTTTAATTATTCATGTATTAATATTTACATCCGTGGCAATGAAGAAACCTCATGATCCCGGGCTTGGACAACAACGGGAAGATGGCCACGGCGATGTTGGCGGCACTAACACCGCCGATTTTCCGATTGATTTTCTTTCCGATCGAAACGTCTTAGCGAGCAAACAGGAAAGTGAAATTATGAAAGGGCGAGCAATTTGTGAGGCACCAGGCCGATGAGGGAATTGTGTTATGTGGGCAAGGTAGGGTATCTATGTAAACCCCTTTATTTGCTGTCTTTTAAGGCCTTTGGCGCCAGGGACACGTTATAGACAAGCTCCAAGGCAGCTTTGTCGTCACCAGTGAGGGGGGTGAAGTCAACTACTAAATCGTCTTTCACGGCAAACACCGTATCCGACGCCAGCCAGGGATCGTCTTTGGGGTACAGCTGAGTGGTACAGCCCAGAAAGTCTGGATGTGTGACCTATGCCGGCAAATTAGCGGATAGAAGAGAAAACTCGTCAGAATGCCTTACAGTCCCAAAGCTCACCATGATGTGAATGTGGGCCGGCCGCATCGGGTGGCGGTCCATGAGTTGCAGCAGCTGGTACGAAGGCCCATTGGTGGGCAGCGAGTATGCCGTTGGGTGAAGGCAGTAAAAATAGTAGTGCCCCTTTTCGTCGGCACGAAATTTGCCCCGAAGGTTGTTTGGCGTCTGATTTTCCGGGTCTTGGAAGTCATACTTCCCGTTTGCTGAGGCTTGCCAGATGTCGAAAACAGCACCCGGAATGGGGTTCCCCTCAAGGTCGCGGATGACGCCATGCATCTTGACCACTCTACCTCCTTTCGGGACAGGGTCCTGGATGATAGACCCGCCTAGTTCACGGAACGGAGCATTGGGCGACCAGAATGGGCCCAAGATAGAACTCGATGTAGGGTCAAGCTTCCCGTCGGACACGATCTTGTGGGCAATCTCGTCGACAAGACTGAATATGAGTGTCAGAGACGTGGAACAAGGAAGCAAAGCTCAAAGAAGGGAAACGGGGATCGGGGCAAGGTTTCAACCTACGATTCTAGGCCGAGAATATCGGAGACGCGGTGGGCTTCGTTGCGTGACTTGGTGTAAATCTGGCCGACGTCGTTGATGAACTTCACGCCAGCCTGCCATTCATCAATGGTCAACTCCACTTCGCGAGCAAAGTCGTGGAGATGCCGGATCAGACTACCCAACACAACGCGATTGCGCTCTGTGGTCTTGGGCCCCATAGTTTCGATGACATGCTGGGTGAATGTTGGATCGAACCGCGGATTTTCCGAGGCATTTTCAGAAGTGGAAACACCGTTTGTGCCTGTAGGAGCCATAGCGGGCTTAGGCTGGGATGGGAGAGCCAGAAAGTGAAAAGCCGGGAAGTGAGAGCAAAGGAAAGTCAAGGTCAGAAAATCAAAAATAGCATGGACTTGTCCAAGCAAGAGTGTAGAAATAACAATACATACAAAACTGACTCCAATGGTCAGTTCTTTCTGAAAAGAGAGCAGGGTTCGTCAAAATAGAGGTGCAATACTCCTACATATGCTCTTCAATGAGAAATCAGATCTTCTTTATATAGACGTCACACGGGCCAAAACCTGATATTTACCAACCGACCAAAGCCACACCATCCCGCATTGTATGAATATTCAGTCAGCCCCTTGGCCTAGGTACCGGACAGTGTGCCAATCATCGAATTGGGATTTGAAGGCCGATCAGCGTCGGGTATGGCATGCGGACCATCGAGACAAGAAGTGTGCACTGTAGACTTCTAGCGAGCTTCCTTAGTTTGGGGTGCCAATGTGACCCCTCTGCATACCGTACGAGTAAATGAACGGAAGTATGGGTCCTTCATATGGCGCAAAACGACAGCCTCCAGATATGGTACATGAGGCCGGGAGCGAACAAAGGGGGATAGTTTGGCCGCCATTGCCGGAACAAATATAGCCCTGTTAGGGACGGCCTAGAAGCTGGGTGATGAGGGGCTGCTCAGTTTGATTTGGAGATTTCCTATCCTGCTGGCTCATCAAATCAACTATCACATCGTATTCTACTTTGCATTGCGGAGTGTGCTGGAAATCCACGGCCTCAATATTGCAAGTTATCCCTCTCCCTTATAACGCCTCTGGCTACCAGCCACAATTCCGTTGTTTACTGTACGAGTAAGCAATAACTGCTCTGTACCCCGTTGTACTTTACATGCCATTTTCCAGGCAAAATGGCTTTCACTGGCTCAAGATGAAAGAGCAGATCAACTTTGGCGGCGCCGACAAAAGAAAAGGCCATCGGAATAAATATAGCCCTGTGTTGGTGGGGTGGCGAGAGGGGGCTCTGTGGGGTAGCTTTGCACTACGGCGAAAGATACCGCCTAGCTCTGCGCTTGGAAGAAGATCCAACAGCCCTTCTCCGAGTAAGCGACTACCGTCCTTTTTGCGGCGTATTATTGCTCGTACGTTATTACCAGCAAAGAGTGCATGAGTAGTTGTTTGCATTACTACTTTCACCAACAGAGAAAGACAATCTGCAAAATTCGGGTCGGCTGTTGAGTCAACCTTGGTTGAGCCGATTATCTCTGCCGCTTTGCATGCGATAACCCCCGTCTTACTGTCTTACTTGTATCCATATTTACTTGTGCATGGCCGTTGTTTGCCTTTTCACCTGGAAAAAGTGCCCGGCGCCGTGGCTGACCGAGAACTTCTTTTGAACAGATTTGCATACGAGCACGCTGCAGTTTCAGGGCTAGTTTTTGTTAACGCTGGCACCCTAGAGGCTCTTTCTAAACTACGGCTAATCGCGTAACGGTCAGACTCGGTTTTGGTATTATGGATAGTTTATTGGTTTATTGGCTTTCTTAGGCACATCGCCCTGCATTAATACTTCATCTTATTACGTCGTCTTGAGACCTGCTTTGTGCCATGCGGACAAAGTTTCCAGGAAAACAATCAGGATTCAGACTTAAACCGTAAAACCCCTTTCTTTTAACGGGTCAGTTGAGCTGTCCTCGTACTACCCTTTTTTCTTTTCAATAAACAACACAAGACTTATATAATTGCGTGACTTCGGCTGGCGAGGCACCACAGCCAACAAGCAATACTGGTGGCCCACAAGAGCTCATCGCGTACAACATGCCTCTACATCACTTGATGGTTGGGACCTGGACTCCCCCAGGGGCCATATTCACTATTCAATTTGATAGTGACGCCCTGGAACTGCGACTGGTCAAGAGAACGGAGATTCCGCACGATGAGCCGATATCCTGGATGGCGTTTGATGTAAGACGACAGTCTGCAGCTTGACGTTATCGGCAAAGCTAGCAATGATAAAGCGCTGACAATGAGGCAATAATAGCATGCGAAGAAGAACCTCTACGGAGCAGCGATGAAAAAATGGTCAAGCTTTGCCGTAAAGAGTCCAACGGAGATCGTGCATGAGGCATCGCACCCCTTGGGTGGAGACCGTGTGTTGTCCCTTTCTGCTGATGTGTTTTATTCTTGTCCCACACAAAGGCACACCCTGTGACACGCCCGGCCGCCTTCTTTGACAGACTGCAGGCTGACTGATTCGATAGCTGAGGCCAGATTAAGCACAACAAACACCAGGGCCATCTTTCTGCTGCCCGCCAAAAGACCGCCTTATGCAGTGTACTGCAATCCGTTCTACAGCCATGCAGGGCATGGCAATGTTTTCAGCGTTGGGCCCTCTGGCACATTGGCGACAAACTCCCAGAACTATGCTTACCAGCCAAATTCGGGCATACACGGTATGGTGTTTGACCCAACCGAGACATACCTCTACTCGGCTGACCTGACGGCCAACAAGCTCTGGGTGCACCGGAAGAAGGCTGCAGCCTCAGCGGTGCCTGGTGCTGATGCAGTGGCCGACAGGGGTGACGTCGAGCTGGTTGGTAGCGTGGATGCCCCGGCCCCTGGCGACCACCCCCGATGGGTCGCCATGCATCCATCTGGCAACTACCTGTACGCCCTCATGGAGGCGGGCAACCGGCTCTGCGAATATGTCATTGATCCGTTGTCCCACATGCCTGTCTACACGCACCATTCCTTCCCCCTTATCCCACCAGGGATAGAGAAACGCGATCGTGACTCCGGCAAAGGCTTGTACCGCAGCGATGTGTGTGCCCTGGACTGCAGTGGCCGCTATCTGTTTGCTACCGCACGCGCCAATCGCTTCGATCTCACCGGATACATCGCGGCCTTCCGTCTTCGCGACTGCGGCAGCATTGAGGCCCAGATATGTCTCAACCCCACCCCCACCAGTGGCGGCCACTCTAACGCAGTTGCTCCCTGCGACTGGTCCAATGAGTGGCTCGCCATTACCGACGACCAGGAAGGCTGGATTGAAATATATCGTTGGCGTGATGAGTTTTTGGCTCGGGTTGCTCGCTTGCAGATTCCTGAGCCTGGGTTTGGCATGAATGCAATCTGGTACGACTAGTGTGTTCGATTAGAATATATCTGGCGCATATATATATATATATATATATATATCATTCTGGAGTAGAGTAATACGTCGAACGGAGTCCTTTTGTGTGCAATCTGCAGTTCAGTTGCCATTTCGAAAGAAGTGATATTTTGTATAAAGAGTTTGAATCGATACCAGGCATTGCTGTGCCACTTGACGTATAAAGATACTCGTCCTCCACGTAGCTCGAACGTAAATCGAAGAAAGTAATATATAATTTTCAAGCTTAAAACTCCGGGATGATGCAGGTTTGCTGAGATACTGCCAGGGCTAGTTGTTTGCTCATTCGTGATCTTATGTGTCGCCTGCGGTGCATGGTGGTTATTATTAGCCCGCAAGTGGAAATCGTGGCCACTGATGCAAATGTAACTTATCCAATGAAATGCAAGTAGGCCTCAGTGCTTCCGTCCTGGTGATGATACTGTGCTGTTTTTACTGTTGTGCAGTTTACGAGTAATATCATACTCGTACGAGTACGATTATTTTTTACTTACCAAGGATATTACTCGTATGGGGATGGATATACGAGTATTTTAGGCGGGCAGGCACCCCATCCCGTAATAGTACGTTACGACCGCTTAGTCAAAAAACAGTGGCCAAGCTTTGAACCGCCGCCTGACCACTAAAACGCGAACTTCGTATTAATTTTGGCGACTAATAATCCACCATACACCAAGGCTGGGTGTATCAGCCATTCCCCTTACGAGTATATCCATACAAGCGACGATGGCGCGCTCTCGATGACACTGCCCTCCCAACTGCGCGTGATTTACCGCCAAGGCTACCAAGTGCCTTAATACTTCTAGCCCTTCACCATTAGCATGTGAGAGATCCGGTCCGTTTGACGACTCCCCGGATGTGGTCTGTCAAGGACAGAATAGCTCCGCACACACTTCGTTCTTTGCCGGTTCTCCAGCCTGTTCAAGTTCTTTTCCCGAGTCTATCAAGGCGATTTAGGACACCGCCGCCCTAACAGCAGGGCCGGCGCCGTTTTGTCAGCTGGGAGTGCTGGCCGGCCGCTTCTCCAGCTTTAGCTTCGAACACGAAAAAAGATGGACTGCGACGACGTTTCCCTTCAGGAGGACGGAAAGGAAGATGTGCGCCAACCCCACCGAGACAATCAAGACAACCAAGGAGCTTCTCACGCGTCAGCCCAAATGATTCCGCCGTCTCCCACAATGAGGACCCGTTCTCTCTCGGACAGCGGAGGGGCCACGCCAAACCGAAGCAGGCTCTCGCCCTTGCCGCTGCTCCTCGCCTCCTCTGGCCGCCGCTCCCACAGAGACGACAGCTCCATAGGCAGCTCCAGCACAGACGCCCCGCCTGCGACTCCTCGGCGAGGTGTCTTCCACCACGAAAAAGAATTATCCCTACAGCTGCCGGCGGACCAGCCGCGTCGGCAACAAGGCGAGCACCAGGAACAGCTGGCCCCCTCTACGCCGGTGCCAGCAAGTAGCATCTGCCTGCATCAGCAGCTGGAACAACAGGAACAACAGCTCTTCTTGCTCCAGCCAATGTATGCTTCCAAACCAATGCCCCTCTCGCCGAAACTCGACCCTTCTCACACCTATGCGTCGCCAACCAACATTCTGCCGCGCCGGTCACGAGGTCTCGACTTTTCTCGGGCTGCTACCAGCCTGCACCATTCCACTCTAGCCGACCAATCATCTCCAGACTCATCCCCGACGGTTGGCGGCAGCGGCTGTGCTGCTGTGAGCATTCCTAGCAGGAAGGCTGGAGAATTTGGCGGTGCTCCAGAATCGTCCAGCTCTCTTTGGTCCATGATGGGTCGCCACCAGGAGAGAGCATATCCTTCTAGCTCTTTGGGAAGCGTTAACAACGTGTGCTACGATTCGTCTTCGAGCTCTGACGAAGACGACTTTATGGACGAAGACACAGACGAGCCATTCATCACAACTCCAAATGTTGGCAAGGTTACAACGCCGACAATGGCAAATGCTTCTCAGCTGCCTGCAACCACATGGGTACCCGGATCTCCCTCAACGAGCAGCCTCCTATCGTTCCAACAGCGCCAGCGACCTCGAAAACAGCCTCGGCGAAAGGTACGAGGATCTCTAGGGCTTGGCTTTAGTTCTACGGCCGCGTCGGTTGTGGCCCCGGCCAGCGGAAGTGGAAACAACGTGTCGAGGTCTCCTCCTGGATATTTTTTGGGCCGAGACGCTGCCGGCAGCGCGACTCAGCACCAGACTCACTCGCGGCGCGAAAGCATTAGTTGGGCGGCCAACCAGCTTCACATCTCAGGAAGCGAGAGTGATGAGAACATGAAGTCGAATTCGGAGCCGGGACACGCTGGCCCGCCGACGCCTGGGCGTGATGGCCAGCGTGGTGTGATTCGGCGCGCTGTGACACGCAGAGGGAATCTTTTGGTATGCAATGACTTCTATTATATTTGTTTCCGTCTTTTTTTTGGTTGCTTTGTACTTCATTTTCCATTTCCAATAGGCATTGTGCTAACTGTATCCAGCCCAAAACGAAAGGGTTCGCTCGCATCCGGGCAGCTTTGGCTGAAGAGAGTGCACCGGTGGAAGCTGACTTTCGGCGCGAGGCGGAAGTTGTGCGACAGGTTCTTGATAACACTACTGTGGAAAATGGTCTGCGCATACAGTTACCATCGGGTCCAGCCGCCTTGCCCTCGGCCGTATCGACGGCCGACTCCAGTCCGAGTCTTTTGGATAACATAGACGACCTTGCCGATGAGGTCATGTCTATGGATGCGTCAGCCGGTTTGGGCCTGGGACCCAACTTCAAGCAGCAAGCCGACAAGAATGTCCGCAAAGAATGGTCTTCGTGGAGAAAATTTGGTGTTCATTGCGGCGACGCAGATGCCTCTCGCTCGGCAGCACCCCTGCCACCGCCGCAGGACCTTTCATCCCTGTCTGCAAGTCTCCTTGACGAGTCTATGGATTTTCCGCTGGCAAATGGTAGCTACCAACAACAAGAGCTTCAGCAAGACCGGAAGAGCAGCGGCGGCAGCCTCATCTTGCCAAGCGGCGCTATATTCCCAATGTCCTCTGCAAGATCGTCTGGCGGTGATACCCCACAGTCAGACCAGGCGTCCACAGGAAACCAACAGCCCACGCTGCCAAGCGTTGCCGAAATGACGCGGCGTATCAATAGCAAACGGCGTCGTGATGATGACTTTGATCCAGTCAGCTTCAAGCGCCGTGCTGTGAGTCCGGGCATGAGTGCGCACAACAGTCCGATTATGCAGAGTCCGCTGCAGCGTGACGTTGCGTCGTGGGGCCTGCCGACTTCACGGCCCAGTAGCATGAGCGGTAGCTCAGAGGGAAAGCTGTTCCCGCCGCTGTCACAGCTGGGGGGCGGCGGCAGCATTTCAGGACAGAACGCGGCAGCGGCCGACAACATGACTGCTACTTCTGGCACAACAAGCGGCACCGGCAATGGTAGCAGCAATCCTAGCCACAGTAATAGCGCCGGCAGTCGGCCTGCCGGCAACAAGGGCCGCGTCGGGTATCAGACTATGGCTGATGCCAATGACAGCATTACTCGGTTGAGCATAGAATAGAGAAGAGAGACAACACGTCAGTACCATGGGAATTTGTAGCGGGAGTGTATTATTGCTTAGCTGTTGAAAAAAAAAATAACAAAATAGAAAATAGAAACTGCTATTTCCCATAGCGTTTCTCGATGAAAAACATGCAGCAGGCCTTTTGTTGCAAATAGGTAAAAATACCAAAACACCCAGAAGAAAAAAAAAAGACAAACATCAAAAACATTTGACCCTTGAAATGCTACACCAAAACTCCTGGTTACAAAACCTGTTCGCGGGCTTTGCATTCCATGCAATTTTTTCAAATGCCTTACCCCATCCTTCCACGTATCTCCAGGTATATCACTATCACTGACATCCGGATCAATGCCGCTGTGACCTCTTCTTTCAACCCAGACCGTTCACTCCGATGTTTTCTTCGGGCAGCCGCAAAGCACCTAATTTCTCGTCCAAGAGCTTTGTCAGCTCGTCCACCTGACTCCGCACCGAAGATATTGTCGCCTCAACGGATTTTGTGCCGCCAAGCTGGTCGTCGGGATTGCTGCCGTCGCCATCTGCCGATGCCGTTGCCGAAGTGGCAGAGGCGCCGTCTGCGGTGCTGCTGCTTGCTCTACAAGCTTCGGCCTCGCCAAAAACCGTAACGCTTCCACCTGTGCCAGCCCCTGCTCCCAAAGGTTGGCTCTGCTCTCCGTTCGGTGTGTTGCCTTCGGCCGCCACCGCCGTTGCCGCAACCGCGGCTGGTGCTGGAGGACGTGCCGCACGAACATTGGGCACCTCTTGATGTGATCCGCGTTTTCTAGATAGTAACGCCGAGGCGTTTGGCGTAAAGCTTTGCCTTGTTGAAGAGGCGGCCGAATCGGTTGACATGACACGCGGTTTGGGAGTAATGTGCGACGAGGGAAAAAGGGGCTTCGGGCCGGTCGAAGAAGACACTGTCGTCAGCGTCTGGGGCATCAAGGCCGACTGCGTTATCATAGGCATGGAGTCGTAAGAGGACGAGGCTGTAGAAGATGACCCCGTCGCCGGTGCTGCAGTGTCGGAGAAAGCAACAGCAGCTTCATTTTTGGCTCTTGAAAGCCGCCTCGGTGACGGCGTGGCGCATGCAACAAGGAGGCCACACCGCAAGCGGCGGATGGCAAAAATGGCTCCGCCGTCAAATCTGGCAACTATTGTGACCGTTTTCTTGCTATCATCACTCGGCCGGCGAATACCTTGGCTTGCCGCAGCGGTGTTTGCAGCTATCGCAGTTGCAGCAGGAGCACCTGTCTTATCGGAAACTGGTCGGGGAGAAGTTGTAAGGCTGGCAGATGATGCTGGAGCACCCGGACCGGACGCCGAGGCAGGAGGAGCGGTCGCAGGAGACACCGCTGCAGGAGACATAGTCAAGGGGGGTCCCGCGGAGTGAAGAGCCCACAGAGACGCAGCCACGGAACACTGCGTGCGTAGTGTACGCACGGAAACGGTCGAATCGTATGCAAGAAGCTTGCCAGACGGCGAAACAATCATTGCTGTTTGCAGAGCTGAAGACGGGTCTTGCTCTTGCAGAGCCGCCAGGCTCGAGTGCAGAAAGCTGGAGACCCGCCGAGAAAAAAGTAACGGCGAGCTTGGCGGGTACGCCATGGTGCAAACACGAAGAAGTATAAAGCAGAGGCAGGAGTAAAGGAGGCGCCCGAAGTGAACGGATCAATGACTCGGCATATCAGAGGCGCACACCATGAAAAAAAAGGCAATTAAAGTATGTCGGAAAACCGTCATCGACTTGAAGCTCGTAATCCGTAGTTCTTTTTCGTCTTCGTGATGGAAAAAAAAACAGTTCTGGAATCAGAGACGCGGAGAAGGGAAGACCAGAGATAAAAGGAGCAGCGAGATACGGATTAACTGGTATTATCTCACATAGTTGTCTGCGGAGCAAAATGCAACAGTGATTAATTGCCTCGTGTTAATTGACTTTCTACGAGATTAGTACTAAACACGTGGTAGCGTATTTTACAGGCTTGAGCTACAGCTCTTCTAGCGGATCTGCGCCCCACTGACGCAGCAGAGGTACGCTAAAATATAGAGAATAACCACCGAGTATAGCTAATGTACCACGAGTACGTATTGACATTTGGCCAGCTAATTTGATCTCAGTTCAAGTTTCTCTTTTCTCTTGACTCTTCTCATCTCCCAGCCTTTGCCTGATATCGCTCTACGAGCCTTGGCTTCGGTCTATTTTTGCGGTTTTCTTTTATTGCTTAGTCCTCCGAGCTATCAACAAATCTCAATCCTTCGGGCGTGTTATGCCTCCAGGCCTGGAAACCAGTATGCGCTTGCCGCAAGAGCAAATATGCTGTCCCGGCTTGAGCGGTATTTTTGCGGGCATCATGGTATTTCAAGAGATCCAACAGCATTTGTCGGAGCCATGGCGTATATGAACGAGTTCGCTTGTGACGTTGCCGCTTTTTGGTGGCCGTGCTATGACTGGTCTCTTGCACAGTCTGTTGTTTGAACTGTCGACAGAGGTGCTGTCGGCGAAGCCGGTTGTGCAGGTGGCGCCGAAGGCGGTCCGCTTTTTCGAGTTCGGTCATCCATGGCTTGCCAGTCATCATATGATACAGAACTTCGCCCAAACTGGCATAATCAACAGCTCGGGTGCACAGGTCTCCAAGGTCGGCAAGATCGGGGCCAAATGCGTTGGGGTAGTGTTCCTACCAAAAAGTCGGTGATTGATTAGCTTAGTTCAACACGGCCGATGCGGGGTTTGCGCTTACGATGGAGGTTATCGTGCCGGGACGGGGCAGCTCCAGTGAGATGCGCTTGGTGAGTCCAGTCATGTGGCCTGACACATGGCACTGGCTGTAGTTCCCCAGCTTGCACAAGCCGTATGTGGCACGGCCACGCGGCTGCTGGAAGAAGATATTGGCTGGGGTGACAGCTTTGTGGAGGATTGGCATCCAGTCCGGGTCGAAACCGGAGCCGTCGTTGCAAGCTGCAGTCGGCGGCGTGTTTCCTGCTATTGGCGACTGGCGATGGCCGTCGTGCAACCAGGAAAGTGCACTCAACACTGACCGGACCACATGCCAGCAGAGAGACTCTGGAAGATATTTGCCGCGCATGTTCTGTGTTTGGATGGCTGCTGCTCGTTGGTGCTGGCTTCTCAGCAGCGTGTCGAGCGTGCCGGCGTCGCACAGATCCCAAACAAAAACGGGCTGTGCTGCAGCACTAGCCCGAATCTGGAGTGCTATCACGGCTTCGATTGAGATTAGATTTTCGTGAGACAGCAGCCGCTGGATGGCGGCAACGAGGGAGTCGTCAGCGGTGTTGTCGTTTCTATATCCCGTGCCCAGGATTCTGTTCAGCCATGCTCTGTCGTCATCTTCTGGAGTCTCTGATGATGACGATGCTGTTTCTGTGCTGTCGACCATCACAGGAATGGCCTGGCCTACAAATAGTTGCCCGTCGGGGCTGCGTCGGATGATTATTTGCTTGTGTCGCTGGGAATGGGCAACTGCAGCATACTTATTTTGCTCTTTTACCATGTCGGAAAGCATGGCCATTTTGTGTAGAGTTGGTCTCTGGAGAAACAGTCAAAGCGTTTGCCCACTTGCCCAACCAAGTATGATATGATGGAGAGTCTGAACTTGAAGATACGAGAACCAAATAAGACAAAATGCCGGATGGTCCGGATATATGACGCGGAAATCCATGCCGAATCTCATAAAGAAACTGTCTATTCTCTTCTGACATCACATTTACCGTGTATGGGGAGCCCCTTGCACCCAACAGACTGTTCATCTATTTTCTGTTGTGGTCAGAATCCAGAGTTCTTTGTGTGTATTCTGCTATTCGTCTCTACTGACGGAACAGGAATAGCACTTTTCTTGTCTAATAGAGAGCTCTCCTATCATCTTACGAATAAATCCCCTGCTAGAGTAATACGCCGTGTTACTACTCGTCGAATGTATTAATATGGATACTTCGCCATACAGCGTATGTGGTGCACAAGCGTCTCTGCGGAGCACGGAGCTCTTGTACTCCGCGCCCGCCATTAAAATAGGGTCCGAGGCAGGCGGTGTGCTTGGGCAGTATCTCAGCGCCACATTAGTACTCCGAACAAAGTAATAATACAACGTATAAAAGCTGCCGCCGTTTTTTCGTTGGTGGCATGATTTTACGACTTCTTGAGCACTGCTACTTTTACAACTTTGCAATCGCTCGGCTTCTGTCGCCATGGCATCGTTCAGCTCGGCAATGCAGCGGATGCTTTTCCAAGCACCTCGAACTTTCGCTCCTTGCCGGCAGTGCTCAGTTCGAGAGACAACACAGCTTTATTTTCGCCGGCCCCTTTCTCCAGCGAAAGTATGCTCTGCAAGCCTTGCAAGGCCAATGCATCTTGCACCCAGGCGCTTGCCTCCTTATGGGCGATGTGTTACTTTGCGCAGCAGTTTGTCCAATGGAGCTGCAAATGCACCAGTTCTGCTTCAGTCACGGTGCATAACCGCTGCTTCTACCACGGCTGCCGCCACACCGCCAGCTCAGTCTTCGGCTGCTGAAGCCTCGAATAACCCGGCGAGCAGCTCTTTTCCGGAACAGTCCACCAGAGCTGCTGCGTACTGGCTACTAGGAAGTGCTGTGAGCGTTTTCGGCATTGTTGTCTGGGGCGGGCTGACCCGCTTAACCGAGTCAGGGTAAGATAGACCCCTCTCTCGCAGCTGACACGAAAAGGCATTTGCTTTCACGATGTTTCTTTCTCTCCTCCCTCCGTGTGTGTGTGTGTGTCCCGTGCTTACGCTAATTATGGCACGCATTTAGTCTCAGCATTACCGAATGGCGTCCTGTTACAGGCGCTTTACCTCCCCGCACCGACGCCGATTGGGAGGCAGAGTTCACAAAGTACCGCGCCAGCCCTGAGTACGCCCGTCTCAATCCTCATATGACGTTGGACGAGTTCAAAAAGATATATTTTATGGAGTGGTCGCACCGTCTCTGGGGTCGTCTTATTGGACTTACGTTTGTCGTTCCGGCCGTCTACTTTGTTGCTCGCCGGCAAGTCACAAAGCGCATGGCCTGGAATCTTTTCGGCATTGCCGGCCTGATCGGCTTCCAAGGCTTCATTGGCTGGTGGATGGTTCGGTCAGGTCTGCGCGATGAGCTTTTCTCTCCGGAGGCCAATCCGCCGCGTGTGTCCCAATATCGTCTGACGGCCCATCTGGCGACGGCATTCGTCTGTTATTCGTGGATGCTGCTGGCCGGGTTGTCGATCCTGCGAGACATTCGCCTGCGTGCTGACCCGGCCGCCGGTCTCCGCCTTGCCAATACTCTTGCCCAGCCAGCGCTTCGCCCGTTCCGCCTCTCTGTAGCCGCTTTGACTGGCCTCGTTTTCATAACGGCCATGGCCGGAGCTCTCGTGGCAGGTCTTGACGCCGGTCTCATATACAACGAATTCCCAATGATGGGAACCGGCATCACACCTCCCAGCAAAGAGCTGTGGGACCCGCATTACTCGCGCCAACCTGACCACAGTGATCTCTGGTGGCGCAACATGCTTGAGAACCCGTCTCTTGTTCAGCTGGACCACCGCATCTTGGCCACAACAACGTTTTGTGCCGTGCTGGCTCTCTTTGCCTATGCACGCAAGGGCCACGTCGCTGCTCTGCTGCCGAAAAGCGTGAAGCGCGGAACAACGGGCGTGTTGCACCTTACTCTTCTCCAAGTTACCTTGGGCATCTGCACTTTAATATACATGGTGCCGGTACACCTGGCTGCGACTCACCAGGCCGGGAGTCTGGCTTTGCTTACTGGGGTGCTTGTGCTCGGCCATCGGTTGCACATCCCCAAGTCAAGCATGCGTATAATACAAAGGCAATTGACAAAGGCCGCCCATCAGTCAGGGTCAGGTGTAGTACCTCCCCGAGTCACAGCCCACTGATATGGATAGACCGCGCTTTGTTGCCATGTGCCTCGTCTGAGGTCTTTTACGTCTCAATCTCCACATTTGCCAAAAAGTAGATTACTTGACTACGCGATGACATTGTATAAATAAAAACTCCTGGCTCTTCTACTTCCTTGTTTTGCTTTATGACCTGACGGTGGTTTTTGATTTCGGAGTATGTTTGAATTTCAAAGCTTAACATTTCAAAGTTTAATCTTATAGTAATGTCCCCCAATCCCGAACCAGGACCATCTTCTATTTTTTTTCTTTTCTCTTTTCTCTTATCTGATTTGCTGAAATTTGTAGGTTCCGATTTAAAAAAGAAACCTAAGGAACTCATCCGCAATTGCCAAGGTCCTCAAATGTCGAAATGCATGCTCTCCTCCCCCTTCGGAGTACTCTATTTGTGGGCTGGCGAAAAAGTTTGTTAGTAACACTTCGTCACAGATCCGCGAATGCAACAGCGCAGCGGCGTCTGGGATCGCGTGAACTCACCAATACCCTCTTCTGGCATAGGAGGCACGTTGACTTCCTCGGCCGCAAACTTCTCGGACGGGCCTGACTTGTCCTCCTTTAGCATGGGGAATGTGAGAACCTCACGGATGGCATAGTTGTTCGTCAAGAACATAGCCAGACGGTCGATGCCTATAATGATCAAATTTTTATTAGAAAACCACCTCAACTGACATATCCAGGTCACATCCGAAAGCCCTCGGGCAAAAAGCACGAAACACAGCAAGGGTATCCTACCGAGGCCCCAACCACCAGTTGGTGGCAGTCCATATTCCAAAGCCCGAAGGAAATTTTCATCCACGCCCTGCGCTTCGTCGTCACCCTGGGCCTTCTGACGGGCCTGCTCTTCAAACCGAAGCCGCTGGTCAAAGGGGTTGTTCAACTAAATCACCAAGGTGTCCATGTCAGCAATCTGCCAAAAAATTACAAAGTAGATGGGGGTACCTAACTCACCTCTGTATACGCATTTGCAATCTCCTTCTTGCAGACCTATTCGAAAATGAAACGATTAGAAAAAGATGCACATATATTTTAGGTGACGCGGATCCACTTACAAAAGCTTCAAAGCGCTCACACAGGCCCTTACGGTCTCTGTGGTATTTGGCCAACGGCGACATCTGTATCAACGCGTTAGCTTGTGGTGCCCTGCTATGGCATAATATGCGCAAAATGCAAGCGAAACGGGGGAAGAGTCGAAAAAACGAACCATTTGTGGATGATTCAAAATAAAGCCGGCTGTGTGTAAATTTCTGTCAGTAAACTGCCAGTTATATTGCAAACGACATCCTCCCCTTTTTGGAAAGAAAAAAGGGTCAGATAAATTGGAACCATCCATACGTGATATGCATTGCGTCTCAAGATACTCTCCAACAAGAGCATCAACCATACGCGCGTTCGTCAAGGGCTTTAAGACGGTTAGCCAGAGAAAGTAATGAGTCAACATTTGTTTTTCGCAATAGAAGACAGTGGATGAGTGCGTACCGGTGCGCATTCTAGATTCAGCTCCTTGAGCAGGTCCTTCAAGAACTTGTTTGTTTCGTCAGTGTGCAGTTGGTCGGCTGGTGGAAACTTCTTTCCGGTGCTGTGATAGAGAGCTGATTAGTTTTCTGTTAACCTTTCGGAGTAAGACTACAAGGTTAGTTTGCGTGTACTGACATGCGCTCAAGCTCTGGAATCATGTCAATCCGTTTCCATGGAGCCTCCCAGTTAACCTCGTAAGTCTCTCCGTGCTGTGTCGTGAATTTGGTTATGTATGAGCCAGTAAGATGCTTCACTAGGCCGGACACGAGCTCTTCGGTAAGAGCCATGACATCGTAGACATCATAATAGGCCGCGTAGAACTCGATTGTTGTGAATTCTGGGTTGTGCGTCAAATCCACGCCCTCGTTCCTAAAGTTCTTGCCAAGTTCAAAAACCTTATTGAAGCCTCCGACAATCAACATCTTAAGATACAGCTCTGGAGCGATACGCATGTACAGATTGCGGTTGAGTGAGTTGTGGTGCGTAATGAAGGGTAGAGCCGTTGCGCCACCAGCAGCAGCAGCGAGAGTTGGAGTCTCAACCTCGATAAACTCGCGCTCGTCAAAGAAGTTGCGGATGTACTTGACCATCTTGCTGCGCTTCCAGAGAACCTCGCGCGATGAGTCATTGAATAGCAGGTCAAGGTAGCGAGAGCGGAAGCGCTGTTCATGGTCCTTAAAACCATAGTACTCAGTAGGCAACATGTGCAGCGACGGCGACAGCAGCACGACTTCAGATGCCATGATTGAAAGCTCGCCCTCGCCGCCTTTCTCAAGACGGCTTTTGGGCGATGTGCGGCCCGGCCAGCCAACAATTCCGATAATGTCTCCACGGGCCAGGTTGGCGTGCTGCTTTTCAAAAGGCACCCCTTCTTCTTTGACGTTTTGCGACTGGCACATCACTTGAATACGCGTGCCAATGGACTTTGTGTCGGCACCGGTGCGTATGTCGTAAAAGATAAGCTTCGCTCCCGATCGCCGCGTGGTGAATATACGACCAGCCACGCGCAGCTCGCGAGTCTTGTCAACCTCGCCAGACTTGAGGTGGCCGAAGTCTCGAACAAAGTTGATGGCATCATAGTCAACTTGAAATTTGTGTGGGTACGGATTCGGATCATTTGACTTGAGCAGGCCTTCAACTTGGCGGCATCGGATCTTATAGTACTCTCGAGGATCCACGTCCTTCTCTGCCACAATTGGCACAGGGCCAGCAGTCTTCTTGGGAGCAGAAACTGTTTCTGAGGCCTTCTGTTGTTTCTTTTCGTCCCTCTGGCGCTGCTTCTGTCGGCGCTTGAGCTCCGTCTTGGAAACCTAATACAGTGGAAGTCAAGTGTCTTGTCAGCGTCGACAGCGTGCAGTTTCACATGATATTGTTACCCTTTTTTCTTCTCCCCAGGGGCTTATTTTGGGGGGGGGGGGGCTCCCCGTTCCATCTCTCTGCGGGTGAATAGTGGTAATAATCAAACATACTCTTTCTCCTGTCACCTCATCAAGGTGCAACTCCGTTGCAGGTTGGGCCTGCGGCTGCGAATCCGCCATTATTGCAAAATTTTTACGAATATGACTACCTTAAAGAGAAAAATAACGACAAACTTGAGAGTTGCGATCGATTGACTTAAAGAAACGGGGAGAATGTTGTCTTTATGAGCTCAAGTAGTTTTCTAGCCAGGAAAACGGGGTGGAAAACTGTTTTCGAAGTCCGACACAATTGACTCTTTTTTTTTGGCGGGGTTTTGAGTCATGGCGGGCAGCTGCAAAGTCTATATCGTAGACAGAGTATAGAGTAGCCCTATTAGTCAGGCTAACTTCAAGACGTTCCTAGCGCATTGTTGACAAAAGGGTAGGACAATATAAAATGTATAATTTATCCGCACCTAGTCTCTCGGGACTTTTGTGTTTTCCTGTCGAAGAGAAATTGAACAGGTTGAATGTAAAGATAGATAACAAAAGAAATGCAGCAGGAAAGGCCGAAATACATCGCAGTGGGCGAGAAGTGAAGAAGAAGAAACAAAAAAAAAAAAAAAAAAAAAAAAAAAAAAAAAAAAAAAAAAAAAAAAAAAAAAAAAAAAACATGCCTCTGCAATCCAATCAGGCCATAGACGCCTAGCCTTAGAAATAAGAATATATACAACAATAATAAAGCATCCGTTTGGCTGCGAACGCTTTAAACAATCGAATATTGAATACCATAAACAAATACTCCGTAATACAGCTTCTTTCCTTTTTTCAATCTCTGTGCGTCTGGAAAATTCCGTTGCAGGACCACCGGTTTCACGTTTGGTCGCTCGGTCCTCCCTGCTGCTCGTCTGTGCCTTAATTATTCTCTGCAGCCGTTTTTTTTTCTTGCTGCTCTGGGTATGTCGTGCTAAATCACATTTTCAATCGCTCCATTTTCGCTAGTTTTGGTGAAAGTTAAACTCCTTTCGCCCTTAATCCATATACATCTGGTCGCTACCAAGCGTGGGCATTGTGAGGCTCAAGTCAACCTGGTGGACAGTGTGATGCCTGGTGGAACGCGGCATGTTATGACCTGAGCTTGAGCCAATGGCGCTATTTGCTTGAGCTTGTTGGTGTTGTTGGGTAGGGCCGCGAGACCGTGGGACTCTGAGGGTACTCATTTTCTGTTGCAGGCGCTGCTTCTGTGACTGTGGCGGCCGTCGCCTTTGGATCTGTTGCTGGAACTGCTGAGTCTGCGGCATTTCCAATTGCGTTGCCTGAAGCTGCTGTTGCTGCTGTTGCTGCTGTTGCTGCTGTTGCTGCTGTTGCTGCTGGGTGGAAGGGAGTCCAAGAGGAGAAGTGATACATCGTGATATGGGGGTGTGCATGTGGGCAAATTCGTCACCGTCCTCGATTTCGGCGTCTGCGTCTTTGTCACTCATCTGGGCATCCGGATCGCCTTCTGCATCCCTGCTAGATGTGTCACTGTGCTCAGTTGGCATCTCGTCCTGGTGTGGCTCTTTCTCTTCTTGGATTTGCGGTTCTGACTCTGTCTCCATATGAGCCGTCGGTGCAGTTGGTGTCGTTGCCGAAGTAACGCTCTGGGCTTGGTGTGTTTGTAATGGCTCCTGAGGTTGAGAACTACTTTGCTGTGTTTGACGACTCGAGTCAAGGCCACTGGTGGTTGCCGCAGATGCGGGGGCAGCAACAGCATGGCTTGGGGGCGCGCTTAGCGGTTTCTGTGTGGCAAGACCATGGCTTGCCATCCTCGACGCAACGATGGCCTTCTTCCAGCGGCTGATGGAGTCAGCTACCGCCACACTGAGGTCTGACTGATGATCATCTAGCTTGATGCCACTGCCATGGCGGTGGCCACGCAAGAGCGCCGCTTCTTGAAAAGACCGGGCCACTGACTCGCTGATAGGAATATGTGCTGGTGACAGGATGTGGAACTCGCGCGGTTGCTGCTGTCGGCCAAGTTGCTCCATTTGGGCTTTCAGGTTCTTGACCTCTTGCCGGAGCTCATAGTGAGTTTTCCTCATGTTGTCGATCTCTGTCTGTTTTGTGGCTGCTCGACGCGCAAGCTCCAGGAGCCAAACCTCCGTCTGCCTCTCTTGTGAGAGACTGCTCCACGCGGCAAACGCTGCATTGAGGTGGTCGGACACTTCTTTTTCTAGCGCTTCTGCTTTCCTCTCGGCTCGCTTGATCGTATCGTGGCGGTTCGTCTCTCCAAGTGCGGTCTGCGGCAAATTCTTGATATCAATGTCGAGAGCTTTGCTGGCAGCGGCGCAAGCGTCTTTCCACTTGCTAAACTCCTCCGCGAAATATGCTTCGAGGGCTTCACGTTGACACGCCCCAGGCGGCGTTGTTGACCATGACATCGGGGTCGCATGCTGCGTCAGCGCAAACAGCGTCGGCGCTGGCCGCAGGCACTGAAGTGTCAGCGCAGGGAAGTCCATTGACAGGGGATCGAAATCGAACGGCATCGATTCTAGGTCAACATCTTGCCTGGGGGGGGTATCAGTATGAGCACCGGAAAGTCCAAGGAGAGCAGTTGAGTGGATCGCGACAGCCAAAAATAAAAAATAAAAACTAAAAACTAAAAAAATAAAAAATAGACAGAGGGAAATAAAGCGGGAGAACGGAAGGGAAACAATGAGAGGAAGGTAATGAAGACAAAGGAGACATGAAGTCACCCTGGATGGAGAGAAGGAGGGGGGAGGGATGGAGCACTCACTTGGCCGCTCGCCAGGCCAGCAAAATTTCTTTCAGTGCAAGTTCTGCTGCCCTGGCATCGTCCACCGCATCCTGCAGCTTCTGTTTCATATCAAGCTGAGTTTTTAGAGCTTGTCTGCTGAGCGCACGGTTTGAGATTGACCGACGGCCCGGGTCAACAAACAAACGTGCGGCGTCGATTGCGTCTATGTCCTCCGCAACTCCCTCAGCGTGAACACCGCCGCCCGCTATGCCACTGTGGCCAGGGGGTGTAGACTGGGCTTCATTCGTGGCGTCGGCCGTTTCCCAGCGCGAATCGGCCGGCAGATATGTTAGTGCCCGGCCGGAAGTTTCTGGCTTGACGAGGCCGCTTCTTCTGTCGGCAGAGGGGGGCAACGTAGCACGGGCGGAGGTTCCAGCCTCTGGAGTAGGGCCGGCTTTGGACATGGCACGGGGAGTGCCAGCAGGTGTTGATGTGTGGCGTCGTGGTTTGGACTGTCGGCGAGTCACTCCTCCTCTCAATCTGCGGATCTCGTCAACGTCGTGGATACCATCTGGTGGCTTTGGATTCTTGGCTTTGATATAGAGATCCAGATGGCGGCCCAGGGATGACGATGTGAAGGCTTGGTCGCAGTATGGACAGTGTTTGTCCTTTACTGTCTTCGGACTGTCGGGCTCCGTCTCCATGGTGGCGATGAGATCGGCCATGACGCTGTGGTTGCCGCTGCCGCCAACGCAGCCGCAACCGCACCGCCTCGGTCACGCTGGCTAAGCCCCGCCGGCGGGTGGCACAAAATACAAGCAAGATCTGTTCTGTATGTGTGTCGTCCCAGGGTCCACAAGGTGTTGTTAAGATCGCAGTTTGGCACACCACACAGCGTGCGTCGTCAAGCGTGCTTCTCACTGTCAAACTTGTCGGCTCAAGACCCCCAAGAGGCTTTCGAAGAGGAGACAACAGGGGGGAAGGGTTTGCATTCAAAAAAGGAATGGCAAGGCCAGTCGTTGAGTCGTGCGTGTCGTGGTAGATATATAAAAACTTGGTTGACAGCAGCTTTGGTGGAGGCGCTCAGCACCAGACACTGGGCCCGGCCAAACAAAAGCAAAACGATGAGAGAGCGCAGGTCTACGACGTAGCTAGACAACAAAACGAGAGTGCGTCGGCAAACTGGCAAGGTGCAGAGGCGGAACGAGGTGCGAAGGAGCGAAGGGGGCGAGCCACAAGGTTCTTAAGAAAGTCGCGGTCTATCCAGCTTAAGATGACGAAGACGACGAAAGAAGACACCAGGGGAAGATTGCATTCCGTCACTTGCTTTTCTCCCATCCCCATTTTTTTTTTTTTTTTTTCACTTTGTTGCCTCCTGTTGTTTTTCCTTTCCTGTTTGCTGTCTGCTACCTCCTCTTGCTGGCCCCTATCTGACATCAGTCACGCCTGTCCATCCTCCACCGGCAGTGGTTAGAGCGGCGGGGAAAACGATAGGGGACAGCCACACCCCCCTTCCTTCTTTTGTTTTGAGGCGGAGAAGGGGGCCGCCGCGAGAGACACAAAAGCTGCCGCAACCCAAACGGTGTCGATGGAACCAATTCGAAAAGGCTAGCCGTGGACTCGATACTGTCTACGAGGACGTACTCCCGTACTCCGTACAGAGAGTGCGGGTACATGTACGAGTAATTAAGCTACTGCAGGTCGCTGCAACTTAACCAGCTCACCTGCTAGGAGTTCTTCGTACCTCGTAATATCCATACATTAAAGAATGTTTAATCTTCTCCATCCGTACCACAGATATACTCGTACGACGTACTTCCGTACATGCAATATGGATACTCCGTATCAGCGTTGCAATGAGATACGGCCACAGCACAGCAGCTATTCTTGTGTGAGAATGTGATGTCGATATTCTGTGATTCTTTGCGCGAGAAAATACGAGTACTCGTATTTCAGATCCCCTGTTCTGTCCTCCTCTTCATGCGTGTAATTAAACGCTGTCTTCTTCCCCAAGCATTACGTACTTTGCACAGAATGGCGTCGTAGGCGGAAAACCTGGCCAAGAGAAGCTGTCTTTGTCTACGAACTTGAAGAAGTATTCGTAAAAGTACACGTATGGATACTCCGTACGGGAGTATTACGGTGTAGGAGTATCGTATGAGCACGATGTATCGTAATCTAATGAAGGCGAGCTCCTGGATTTCAGGAACGCTAAATTTGCTATCGACTTGATCCAGAAATAAAAAAGATACGGAGTATTAGGGGGGGGATATCACATCCGCCACAGCTTGGAACAAGCTTCGAGACCAGAGTGCAGAAATTTCCCTCGGACAAGACGACTTCAGAAAATAAGAAGACCGGGTATTATTACTTCGTACAGCTGTTTTATTACTCCCGTACGTTGCAGCTTTTTAGCAGCGGCGGCTTCGCAGCACCACGAGTATTGCTTCGTGCAAGCTAGTGAGCTAACGCCGCCTTCGGGAGTCGGGGGGTGGATGGGGGGGGTTAAGTGTGGGTGACAGTGGGTTTTTAGCGCGCTTCTCTATGGTGGTAACTGCTCTAAAATGGTTTAGGGGTGCAAAATGGGCTAAGTCTGTGCTCCACCCCAGATCCAACGGATGCAACGATGGTCTCTGTCCAGCGACAAATTGGCGAACCCTGTAATATCTGTCTTCAAGTAATACGGAGTAGGCTGCTCTGAGGACCAAACTACGAGGAGCTTCCAACACTGGTCTGCCGCGTTCAGTGTTCACCGTTGCCCAGTCTCTGCCATCAGTCATCCATACCAGCTTCCGTCATTCTTCAATATACCCCCCTACTTTCCTACGTCGTAATACGACGATCTGCTCAGGGCCCCCTTATTTTCTTTCTTTCCCTGAAGGCCAGAAGTGGACGGGAGGTGCGCAATCTTAGCTAGTAAAATATAGCCCATGCCTAGCATTATTGCTCTTGAATGCTCCGTAGTATACTCGTAATGCACGAACATCTTGTCGGCGGTCTACGAGGTCGAAAAGTAAATATATCGTGATGTCTGTTCTGGCCATTCCGCTCTTGTGCAGCACTGAAGCTGCAACTACCCGAAGCAGGGCCCGCAAAAGTCGAGCGATACATCATGGTACAATGTGGTTCGTATTGCGGGAGGCAACGAGTAAGGATATATTTTACTCCGTACGGAGTACAGTCGTAATGCATCGTACGCGTGAGAAGTACGAGTACATCGTAAAAAGTACGGAGTACGAATACGTCGCTGCCAAGCAAAAACCACAATTTAACTTGATGCGGGCATACGAGTACGAGTAGCCAACAACGGAGTTGCGCGAAGCTGCAGGTCCCGCTCAGCGCAATTCTACCTGCAACTCCACGGGCAGGCGCCTTTTTTGGCAAAGGGAAATTGCTGGAGACACCTCGACATCCCGAAAGAAACCCCCCCCCGTGTCTGCACCCGGAAACGAAAGAAAACAAAGCCAGCCTAACCAAGAGTCATAATTCCATGCAGAGTTGAGTGCTTGGCGCTTGTGCTTGCTCTACTCCGTACTGCGTAGGGAGTAATAATGCTCGTACTCCGTACTTCGTGGCTCCGTATTGCTCGTAAGAAGTACGGAGTACGAGCAATAATATCTCATATCTCGCCGTCACATCAACGCGACTCCGTGGCAGTTGCGCCACAGTCAGCCGTCCGTTTATGGAGTTCGGAGAGACCAATGCGTCTAAGGTGAAATGGAAACATTCGGGATATGTGTGCTGCGTTATCCGTCTGTATTATTACTCCGTACAACGAGTACTTACGAGTACGTCGTACTTTGTACAAAAGATTTTCAGATAACGCCAAGGAATACGGAATGCAGCAAAGACAGTTTTTTACGAGTACGATGTACGGTATTGAAATGCTACAGATTGCTGAGCACCACAGCTACTACATCGTAACACGTCTTACTCCAATCACGTTTGGGCCCAAAAGTACGAGTAAAGCAACTTGATTTTTGCAATACCACTTATTCTCGGTACGAAGTATTACTTAGCATCTTTACACGGAGCAACTCGACGTGTTGATACGGAGTATTACGGCGAAATAAAACGGACCACTTCGCGTTGCAGCAAAGATTCAAGAAAGGCAAATTCGGAGCGCCAATTGCAGAGTATTACAACGTGCTCTTGTCGCAATGGTGTTTCCGCTGTGGTCGCTAATTTCATCACGTTCACGTTGAACTTTATATACTTAAAAAACTACCCGTACGAAGTACGACACGTACGAAGTACGGTGGCAGGCTTGAGTCTAGTATCTTAGCCCCATGAGGACGAGAGCGTCGGCCAGTCCTGACTTTTCTGGTTCTATCTCAATCTGCTACATTTACCACCAACCGCCAAGACCCTTGCATCTTTCAAAGGCAAGCTTTTCAAGGCAGAACCTGTCAATTAACACTAAGTCGTAATTTGACAGGTTGCTATTTGATCCTCAAAGCTACGTTTAATCTTACGGTGCTTCTCACCCTTTTCTCCTGCAGCAACGCCGTTGCTCCTGGCTGTCATAGTTCAGCGATTATACGGGGTGTGAATAACCTCATTGTTTGCGGCGCCATTTGGCATCTTGGCTTTTTGTCATTACATACGAATATTCACCGCAGTGTGAGTTTTTGCTTCTCCTAATAGCACGTCAAATATGCATACGGAATATGCATTCGTGTTGTGTACTATCACCAAATGCAGCCAACGGCGGACTACCCCTATTCTTTGCAGTCGCTGCTTGTCAGCGGCGCTTCCGCGTCTTCCCAAAAAGAACAGAACGGCCAACCCACCAACTTCGATAGACCAAATGCTCTCTCTCTCTATTTATCATCCGAGTCAGACGAAATCTGTAATTTCAAGGGTGGCCGTACGTGGTTTAACCCAATAGTACTCGTAAAGCATGACAGAGCCTTGCTTGAATGCTCGTTGACCCAAACCGGCCTGAGAATTTCGCTCCTTGCTATCACGTGAATGCTCCAGCCCCATTTTAGCAAATCTTCTGCGAGTCCTTATGAATATGACTGAACACACCAGTTAACAAGAAAGACATGAAATATCTCGGCACTTTGTACAAAACATGCTATTTCCAAACAAAGCAGAAATACTCCGTAAAGAGGAGGTTATAATCATAGCCTTTTTGGCTGGGTGGTAGACTGCTGATCAGAGAAGAGAAGAAAGGTTTCTACGCAAGCGCTGGATGTACTCGTGCTGTATGAGGATTATTACTCCAAGTTCGCTTGTTGCTAGAGACTGTTACACTAGCAAATCAGTACTCGTATAGTATAAGCAGATGCTCAGGATGAAATTTGTTATCGAGCGGTGATTTCTTAAAAAAAAAAAAGGGTTTTCTTGAGAGGTTTAGCGTACGAGTATGGAGTAATTTTACGGGTTGCTCGTCTCGTAATACAGAGTAAATATGTCGGCCATTCCAACGAAGACTGATCAAAAAGCAGAAGTCTACGAGTAAAATCCATATCCCATACTTCCATACTCCATAAAAACTGTGAGCATGGATATTTTCAGAGATGAAGTTGATGCCTGTTATCTTAGGGTTAGATTACGGAGTATGGATTACGGCGTAGCCGTAACGGATGCGACACGTGATACGCCCGTTTTCCTTCCTATTGGCTGAACTGTCAACCAAAATGCGACAACAGTCGTCGGTTCGGTAGTTGCATCTCCATACGAGCATTGAAGCGCAGGACCAACATAGTAGCAGACTGCTTATCTGCTGTTTTGGTTACGAGCAACGGCGAGCAGTTTGTTCTGCAGAAGGTTCCTGTTGTTTATTGTGGCGTACGCAAAAAAATGCCTCCTGGTTCGTGTTGCTTTTTTATGTTTCCCCTCTTTCTTATCAGCAGTAAGGCCAGGTCGTCTGGTCTCCCAATGGCGAAGTAGCATCAAGCTTAACCGTATATCGAGGATCGAGGATTCTGACTGAGTATATTATAGCATTAAGCGATGGTGAAATATCCGACGATAATGGTGTTGGCGCCGTAACATCTCCTCCTCCATCCAAGAGAGGGAGGAAAGTCGGCTCATACTTCGACAACAACTCTGGAGATGATGCCAACGACTCAAATCACGAATCGGCGAGGAAGAGCGAAAGCCGGGTGAGAAGCGCAACACGGACTACTGGTGTTGCGACATCTGCGAGTGCGGCCAGCGGAAAGAGTAGCGGCGCGGAAAGGGAGGACGTTGACGATGATGACGATGACGACTCCGAAATTAATGAAGACGAGTACGTGCTTTTCCGATTGCTCTGCCATTCTGATACCCCAAGTTTACGTGAATACGGACCCGAGATGTCCGTGGCCTGCCGGACTATATTTTCCATAACACATTTGTTTGCTAATGCGAAGCTGATTCACACAGATACGAGGTGAAGGAGATTATTGGCCACATGCTTGACGTACGTTAAACGGCAGACTCTTCGAGTGTTTTACCGCCGTGAAGAGTGTGGCGTAGACTAACTACGAGACCTGTGTGCAGGATGCTGGAGAGCCACGTTTTCGCGTAGTATGGAAGGGATACGAAGACCCAAGCGACCATACTTGGGAGCCTGAAGAAAACTTGGCGTAAGTCGTCGCGTTGCCTGCTCGATGCCGCCTTTATTCATCGTTGTCTGCGCGGACTTGCAACACAGAAGAAGCCTGCCCTGTACCACGTGTATTGTGCTGACGGTGGCGTCTGCCTGCTGCAGTGAAAACGCCTCAGAAATTCTTGCCGAATATATCACAAAAATTGGCGGCCACAAAAAGCTGTATGAGAAGCCTGCCAAAGGAAAGAAGCGCGGGCGACCACCCGCAAGCACGCCTACTCAGACATCTGCCAAGCGAGCAAAGAAGAACACGGAGCATCCACGTGACCGAGATACGCCGTCTGCGGTGAAATCAGCGTTTCAGCCGCCAGCAGGGAGCTGGGAGGACGACGTGACAGATGTGGAAATGTTTATGAATGACGAAGGCGAGCTTCGCGTTTTCCTCACTTGGAGGAGCGGCTATAAAACACAACACCCGGCAAAGCAAGCATATGTCCGGTGTCCCCAAAAGGTTTGTGAGGCTGTGTTGTCACTCGTATGGTACAGAAGTATAATCAGATTCTGGTTCATGCCAGACCTTTCCTTTAGGGTTTGTGAGCTGACATAGTGCGACACCGCATGCTAGATTCTTCGGTTTTACGAGTCGCGTATTAATTTCAAGCCCTCGTGCTGATTGAACGGAATCAAAAAAACGGGTACGAACTGAATTGGGGAGCATTTGTTTAAAAGCTATGTCGGGAGCATCACAGCCTTTTTGTCTTCTCGGTAGGCGTTGCAAAGAACTCAGTTCGTGGTGGGGAGATGATTTTTCATTGATTTTTTTATCCATAGTTATGTATAGCCTTGCGTGGGTTTGGCCACGTTTACTGTTTGTATCTGTGTAGTTTTAGCGATTGGGTGAGTTTTGGGACAATTGACTTTGCTTGAGTTGGCGTGCCGACCTTGATTGGCTAACTCGATTGGCTAACTACGCTCATGCTTGTAAGTCTTTCTCTTCCTATCACGGAGTTGGAGTATGGATATTATGACACAAAGAGCTTGGGGAGGAGAAAATATCACCTGACACAGTTTCCTTGATTCTTTTTACAGAGTGTGGAGTAATAATACTCGTATTTTGGCGCACGAGTGGTCTCCTGAGGCGACCAAAATGCGGGTGGTTGGCCAACTGTGAATTTTTAGGTGCAGAAAATATCCATATTCCGTACTCCGTACTAGCTGCGCAAATTCAGGTACGGCGTTCTAGTGGGCCGGTTTTAGTGGGGTCTTTCAACGTGGCTGGGCCAGAGCAAGACCAGCCTTGCGATTTATTTACAACAGGTGAACTGGTGGCGGGGCAACCGTTGTCTATTAAGCCGCTCCCGCCTACATTTTCTCTTGTTCTCTATGTCTTTTCGTGTCTGCGCCTTCACAAAAGAAACCATCCA
The DNA here is from genome assembly GCA_019925385.1 of Raffaelea deltoideospora. NCBI lineage: Eukaryota > Fungi > Ascomycota > Sordariomycetes > Ophiostomatales > Ophiostomataceae > Raffaelea > Raffaelea deltoideospora. Next base: position 994,672 of record JADHKP010000001.1, read on the forward strand.
AAGTCCTGCAAAGAAAGAAAGAAAAAAGATTCTTCGTGTTCCACGCTCATACATTTGGGGACACACAGCATATATTTATATCTGTATATTTTCTTTTCTTTTTTGGAGATCTTACTATTTTGGATACTTGACGGTCTTCCGCATTTTTATTCTCTAGCCAACATTCCATCTTGCTCTCGCTTTGACTTGGCTTATCTAGTTCTAACAGGTAAGATACATTTGACGAACATGAGGTTCTCATTCCGGTTCGCAGAAGCGCAACAGCGGGTTCATTTTTTATCTGACTTCACTTCCCACGCTAGGTTCTAAACTGAGTCCCGCATTCCAAAGAGTACCGACTATTTGTCTTTGACCAAAACAACTGAAGGGCCTAGCTCTTCTCCTCTCTTTCACGATGGTTCACCAAAATGACGTTATTGCTATTATCGTTATATTGATATTCTTCTTTCTCGGCCTCATTGCATTTGGAATATACCGCCTGGTCCATCTAGCCCGCCGCAGCGTCAGCGTTACTTCAAGTACAGGAAGCGGCAGCGATGGATCAGATGCGTAACGCAGGTAGTGGCCTAGATAGGCCGGCGCACTTGAGAGATGTGGTATTAAGACGCAGGTAGTCTCTTGGAGCACGTTTTACTTTTCCGGGGCTGTTTATCTGTGATCGCCAGAGCGGAAAGCGATTGCTGTCAACCTCATCGCCAGCAACCGTCCTTACCACTAAAGCAGAGACGAGAGCAAAGTCTACCAGCGCATCAATTTTGAGAACCAAAAGCTTGGCAGGCCCTTACTTTTTACTCTTCCAAGAAAGAGTTTACTGCAACACACGCCCACACATGGACGTGGTTTGAGTTTCATGGATTACGGCCACTTTTTTGCATGCTCAGAAACGCCAAACGAACGACGCCGCTTTTACAAAGATTAAAGAGGTTTGTCTTTATGACGAAGACACTCTATAGGTACTAACCTACAGCAAAATACGGCACTGCAGCTACTTACGATAAATGGGCATGTATTTGGTTAATTGGGAGGAGGAACAATGCACTAAAGGAGTCTTCTATATTTTTATCCATCCTCGTTGATCAAGAGGGATACTGGCTCCATATGGAGCGAGACTGGGTCATAGATATAAGGGCCGGCTTCTAGTAGTCTATAACGAACAGCAGACGGTTTTGGATATTCATGGTATTTTATGTATGTAAATAAAACAAGGCATGTCGCATTTGAATTATTAGTTAGACAATGGACTTGGGAGTCTTCAGAGGTAGCTAGCGTCATTGAAATGGGAGAACTTTTTGATATCTTGCTGTTAAGTTTATGCATTGTCAAACACAGCGCACCAGAAGGGAAAATGCCTGCACGTCACGAGCTGCGAGAACACTGGCGCATATCAGCTTCGCATGTGTATGGTCTAACACGGTATGGCTTGATTTTAACAGCCTTTGCCTTTAGCTGTCACTCAGCAACAGTCAAAGCAGGTCCTAGACTATTCACGGCTCGCATCACTATCGATCTTGGACTTATCTTCGCCCGGCGCTGGAAAAGCTCTGAGACGATGGACTGCAGATGGCCAGCCTGTATCAAGGCTGGGATGAGGTCAACAGCTTTCCCAGCAAAGAACAATAAGAAGCTGGCCGAATAGCTGGCGAACCAATGCTCCAGAGTACAGAGAGCGGACGTGCGGAGAACGTAGAAGGTATCATGGCCCACTCGATTAACCCACACCATGCTACGCAGCCAAAGACGAAGCACTTTGAAGAACCGTACCGTCTTTTGCAAATATGCCGTGCAACGCGCATGCTACCTTTTCGACAAGCTAGACCAACGCGTATTGTTGTTGAGCAACGCGTTCTTCTATCGCCAATATTAAAGGAATGGCGAAACGCAGTAGAGTTGCATTATCACGGGACTGGACAGTATAAAGGGGGCCTGACTCAATCGTCTGCAGAAGATTCCGATGCAGAGGAGATGCTCAGCCATGTTGCTGGTCCCAATGCAGAGAGAGGTTTTAGTTTCTCTTGCTCGTCTTGGCAAGCTCCAGCTGGAGCATGTTCATCGACACGACCAGTTGATGTTGCTCGAGTTGCAGGCGTCTTCGCTGGCACTTCCAGTTTTGCAGATTTCCTATTTGATGCTGCTGCATTTTCGGGGCAGCAACGATCTGTTCTGCACATTGGAAGGCCCATAGAAGGTTGGAGACAGGTGGTGATAGCCGCCTCTACTTTACCAAAAAAAAAAAGCACTTTGAACCAAACTCGCTGCTCTCCTTTTCTGTTTGTCGCAATATACGACGTACTCATACTCCGAAGACCAATCAACTCTCAACTAGTCTCTGGGCTCTCGGAGTATTTTACATGTGGATAAACGGCATGCGGAATATTGCTCTGCAGCTGTAATACCCACCGAACGCGCCTGCTACGGACCAATCCGCAACCGCCAGGCCCGGCGATCTTTGATCACGTCCCGTCAAGGGACGCAACAATATTGGCATATGGGCTCGAGCGCTGCTGTTAGTTTGCTTCATATTACTTCTAGTCATTGTTCCCAAAGTTTCAGTGTCGGATGATTTTTATCCCCGGAGCGAGATGTGCTCAACAGCCGTAGAGTTTTTAGTCGACTTACTCCGTTGTCTTTTGAGAGTTTTTATCGGAAAGGAGACTCTGCAAAGTATGCCAACCGTTTTCGGCGCCTACCGTCTTCACCGAAAATGCTGCATATTTCAATTTGTGGTACCGCATTTTACTCCGTACCGCATTTTAGAGACTACGAGTAAGGGTTAAAAAAAGATGCTGCACTACAAATGGGGCTCCTTTCAGGAGGCATCTCCACATAAACACAGCCAGGAGCTTAAGGGACAACTGCCCCGTGTAATACGGAATACGACGCATATCTTTACCGTCTTGGCAAGATAGCTCAACCTACCGCCGCATTTTGTTTGATCACCAAACAAAACTTGAATCACTGAATAAGACCTCGAAAAAAAAGGGCCGGGCAGCGAATTTCCCCCCCAGGGTGGCATTTTTGCAACTTGCGAAACGGAATGTTAATACTCGTACGTCGTACAATGAGCGACGAGTTACCTGAGGTCGTAATATTCCGTACGTCGTATTATCCATACTACTCCGTACATCGTATTACTCCGTACTCGTAATATTGCTTTGAGGACTGATCTAGAAAGCCGCTTTTTATGTATCCTTCTGAAAGCAGACGCCATCATACGGCGTACTTCGAACGGCAGTTAGGCTGCCAACTGTTGAAACGAAACACTTCCCCTAATACATCGCAATGATACTTTTGTCGCTAGTATATCTAGCTACTGACCATTGCAACCAGGCCCGGGAAGACTATCCCGCCTGTCGTACGAAGCATCCTCCAAACAAATATGGTGGCACAGCCGGTATCTCTCCTTCAACAATCTTGCATCCCACCAATCGCGATTTCACCTTTTTTGTCAAGCTTTACTGTACTCATATGTACGAAGTTACAACATACAATGCATTGTCGTAAACACATGTTTTAACGTGTCTTGCCCACGTTAGCTACCCCAGTCGACCCTGGGTGACTCCATATACCAGCGACAGCCAAGGCGCTTGGCAGTATTCTTGGCAAGTCTCACACTCGACTCTGCCAAGATATGTACCCTAAGAAATGAAATGCTGATACAAATAACAGTCTGGATCGAAGATGCGTTCAACAAAAGGACGAATAGGGGACATTTGTCCCCGTTATCCGTCGCTGAAGAGCCAATTGTACCATAAGATGTTTGTCGCCTTTCGCTCAGCTTTGTCCGCTCCCCTTTTCTTGGCCTTGGACATGCAAATGTTTTATGACGGGTCTCATGCCTTTTTGTAAGAGAGCCTGGAACATTCTCATTTTGCAACGCACCAAAGCCAAGTTGCTCCAGCATCAGTGTACGCAGAATACACCACAAGCTCCCCGAAACCAATCATGAGGACGACAGGCATGCATTACAATTCATAACCATCCTTTTCTATGTTGATTTTGATCCGGAAGTCTCTCAGAACCTCTCAGGGAGTACAGCAAAGGCTTATTTTCAAATGTTTGACTGTAATTCGAGACCATCAAGACATGATCTATATTGCACTATTACATACAACAAGAGCACTGCAAAGCATGCCAGAGCTGGCCAAGCCTGAATGCCATGAGAATTAAGTGGTTCCCTCCGTTGTACAGGCATCCTGGGCCCTTCCAGAACAAATGTATTCTCCCTGAGCTGTCGAGAGACAAAAAGCCATGCTACATGGGAAAGGCGGAGTAGGAGATCTGAGAGCCGAGAGACCGGGATGAGATTCATCTACTATGGATACTACTGTCTTTTACGAGGCATTGCCGTCTACGAAGTATTAGTGCTCGTAGGTGGATCTCCAACCGCAGCTCCCCTTAAGGGTTGTAGTCGCAGGGATTGTGCTCAGGACACAAAAGAAACGTCTTGGCCTCTAATCCATCTTGGCGATGGCTTCAAAGTTGAAGCAAAACAGTCGCCACGTCTTGGCCTCAAAGCGTCCACTCTGTTTTTTCATGTCCTCGGAAACCCAGACTTTCTACGCCTGGCTCCACTTGAGTGAGCAGGACGGAAAATGTTGAGACGCAATACCCACGCATTCTCAATGTTGCTATTTGTAAATATATAAGTTGGCCCGTTTGCCAGAATTATTTCTCGGTCTCTTTTGGTTTTGTTTTCCATCAGCAGAGCTCAGATCATTGTTTTTCTCATTCTCTTTCCCCTTGTTTTTTTTTTTTTCTGTTTTTATCATTCTTTTCTTTTTGGTCGCTGGTCGTCCCTCTTTTTAAAAATTAAAAAGCTGGTTTTCAATTTTTTTGTTTTTTTTTCTTTTTTTCTCTCCGTCTCTTCGGCTCGACACCTTTTTGGTTGTTGCAGTTTCAACCGATTCTACCCACGTTCCTTGACCCAGGCTCCCATACGTTCTAGACCACCTCGTACCTTTTTGTCAAACGCACAGAAGAACATAATCAAAGATGATTTCTGTATCTGCTACCTTGGTTTACATGGCCGTTGTGGCCAACGCCCTACCCTTGAACATCAATCTTGGGGCCTATTCGCCTGCCCTAGTTGTTGGTAAGAAGAACTTGCTACTTCCACTTCATGACTTGGGGTATGAGTACAACTACTAACAGTCCACAGGTGATGGTGAAATTAGTTTTGGCGGAGAGCAAGATGTCTCCAGATTGATGAACGTGCTCGAGGGTGCTGCAGTCAATGCGGCAACTGGAGTCGCAAACGGCGCTGCTATTACAACAAACCAGCAAGCCCCAGCTACGGAGAACGTTGCGGACCCCAATACGGATGCCACAGTTGTCTCTGCTGCGGCTGTGGACCCTGCCCTTCAAGAACAGGTTTGCTCACTCCCCCCATCAAATAAAAGACCTTCTATGCTACACGTCTCAAGTGCTAACCCTTCGTCATAGGCTCAGCAAATCGCAGCCCTCAAAGGCTTGGCCAACAAGAGTGTGGCCAATGAAATAGGCCCTCGTTTGCCTTTGCCCGACACAGAAGAGCCAGCCAAGACAAAGCGTGACATTGCCGGCTTTGACCGTGCTTTGAAGTATGCTGAGGTGGCCTTGGAGAAGGGTCCTAAGGTGCAGCTGGGCACTGGAAAGGAAGGCTCTGGCGTCGGTATCATTGTCGACAACAACAAGGAGGCTGCGGCTCGCGCTGGAACTGGCGCAGTGAAGCGTGATGAGACTTCTTCGGCTCCCAAAAAGGTGCGCGCAAAAGTGACTACTATGTACGTTCGCTCTGGCGTGCCAGCCTGTGAGTGACCTGAAAAAAGCCCAGAAGAACGAAGACGGAGTAAAGCATGTCTCGAGCGACGTTTTGCTAATTTAATTTAACATCTAGCCCTCCAGTCGCGTGATGTAGCCCGTGACGTCGTCATGCCCGCGGCTGCAGCACCCCGTGCTCCGTCGGTGAGAAGCTTGGATGCTGCACCTCAATCTGCAAACCGCCGGGATGCCATTGACGCTGTCAACCTCAATGTGGATGGTGATCAGGGGTTGACCATGACTTTCGTGGAGACGGTGGATGGTGACGACGAGGACTAGAAAGAATTAACAAAAATCAACAGCGAATTCCCGAATTTGGGTTTCTTATTTTTTACTCTGAAGAACAGCTTGGCTTTATATCTGGGGCCATCACGTAGAAGCGGTGGCGTTTGCGAATCGTTAGATGTTGGTTTTTCCGTTTTACTTTTGATGGTCTTTGGGAGATGGTCTTTGGGAAATCTTCTTGACATATATGGATTATATATCGAGTAGGTACGAATACACAGGTTGTATAAACGTTGCAACGCAAAATCAAGGCCAGGCCGGAGTGTTGTAACGTGTTTTGTAAATAGCCATATATAGGCAAACGTATCGCCGCTTGTGCTCATTTATCCCATTGCTTGTAGGCCTTTTGCTTTTGTCTGGTATTCCAGCCAAGCTTGCCGCTGATGCTCTTCACCCAGTCTTCACTTCGGCGGCCAGGGGCCTGGACTGATGCAAAAGGAAAGCGGCTGGCACTAATGGTCACATAGTCCCCTGGCTTGAGTTCATGCCGCTCCCGCCCATCGAAACTGGCCCAGGAACTTGTCCGCGCATCGTAAGGGACACCAACACGCAGAACAATTGTGTCTGGCAGGATAATGGGCCGAAACGAAAGGGTGTGAGCACAGATGGATGTAACCAACATGACCGGATTCTCTGGGTGGCATAGCGATCCGCCAGCTGCTAGATTATAGGCTGTTGAGCCAGTTGGTGTCGAAACACATATGCCATCTGCCAAAACGGACGTAAAGTGCTCATCATCGCCGAAAACCTCGGTGTATGACAATGCTTCAGCAGAATGCTTGTCAGCAACGGGACTAAAAGGACAAAAGGACAAGCATGTAGCCAACTGGACAGCCGAGGGAGAACGGCAAACTTATACAGACTTGAAGCCCATAACAGGCACACACCAAAAAGAAGCAAAAAGCAGCAAAAAGAAAGAAGGCGTAACTTACTCGGATTTGGTCCGCGATCAATCACGACCTCGTTAAGAATCTCATATGTTCCATCCGGATGATGGGTATGCTCATCGTCCTTCTCTTCGCCAATCAGCTCCTCTACAAGATCTCGACGGTGCATGGCTTGCATCTTATCTTCGTCCTTCTCGGAATCGGTACTGCTCTTTGGCTCGCTGGAAGCTGTTGGAAATGTGCCATTTATATCGTCTGCCGCTGGCTGTGGCCCTATCTGGGCCCGTCGCTTTGGCTGGCTGCGCATGATTGTGGCCTCGAAACGAAGCCGTAGACTGACGATCATGCCCTCACTAAAGGCAGTCAAGAGAGTGTTTTGGTAATCGTCAAAGTCGAATTTGGTGAGAAATCCAAGGCTGCCCAGAGAAAAACTGAGAACGGGTGGTACAATCCGCTGAAACAGCCAGCTGGCATAAAGCACGGTGCCATCGCCTCCCAGTGTAATAACAAAATCAAAAGTGTGAGGCCGTGTCCGACAAATACTTTCATCCCACCAACGGACACGTTTGGCCAGCTCACGCGCGCCCTCGTCGCCTTCAGGCAACTTGCCGGCTTCCACATGGCCTCGCTGTACTTCTGCCAATAAACCGGCCAAGTCAAAAACCTTGTTTGTGCGCAGAGGCCGTTCCAGATAGATCGTGTAGGCCACCTCGCGCTCGTGACTGAGCAGCCACTTGGTCAACTCGCGCGTCTTAGGCACAAGATCATTGTCATAGATTTTCGTTAATATGAAAATGGTCTTCACCTGAAACCGCAGTCGTACATTGCCCAGTCGTCTACTCAGCTCGCGAACACCCCATGCCATTTCGCTAAGCTGCTTCTTTGTGAGCAAACGGCTGTTCACTACGCCGCTGTAGGCTGTCAACTGTTCCACCTCAGAGGGTGACTTCACAATGTCGTTCTTCCATTCCTTTTCATCCACCTGGCCAGCGTCGCTATCACTCGTGACTGGGTCGACAATGACGGTTCGCGTCTTGTGTAAACGGCCTTTCGGTTCGACCACGTCGTCGAGGCCTTTTTCCGAAGTCATATCCACAACGGCCTCCGGCGCTGTCACGACGTGGGCCAACATTCCGTTTGTATGCGGGGGGTTCTTGACGCTGTCAGAAACGCCATCAACGAGAGCGCCATGAGAGCTGTGATGGTGTCCGTCATTTCCATGGCGCCGGAGTCCACGGTGTGCATGGCTGCCGTCTCCCAACCTTTGGGCCTCGATGAAATGATGGACTATGCACCTCGTTCTGTCTTGTGGTACCGCCGAGTGCAGCCTTGGGGCTGTGCCCTCAGAGGCAACAAGTGAACTCTTCCGTCTATACGGATTGGCAGAATCAAAAACAACCTGAAATATGCATCCTCTCTCCCGCCCAAGAAGGCCAAACCTAATGTCAGACAAAATTTCAAGATACCACAACTCACCAACCTGAGGGTCCAATTGGCTATTCACGTACCTCTACCGGCGTGTGATCCTCATCGCTGGCGCTTGAATGTCCATCGTTTCCATCCTCGGTGCATGAGCGCTTCGCTGTAGAGGGCTCGGCCATGTTGAACAATGAAGCCGGATGTTTGGGTAGCTTCTACTAAGTGTAAATGCTTCCTAGCTCCTCGGGGATGTTGTTAAAAACGACTGTGTTTTGTCTTACCCCCAAGAAACCCTCAATGAAAACGAACTTGGATTTTGGAGAATCCAAAGAGAGCCAGCGAATTGAGATTTGTAACGGTGTAATACAGCAGGGGTTCACCAAAGTTGTTCCCGAGGCTACCCGTATGTAACCAATATCGCAGGCTCTTGAGAACTCATGTGCCACGAAAGGCTGGCTGGGCGTCTTGGTGGTTCGAACTAAGTACGGAGTTGTATATCCCACGTTGTTGACAGTAATAGTCTTAAAGCTTCTCTGTTTGGGCCGGAACTCAAGACGTCTGCATTTTGTGCTTCTTCTCGACCACAGACCCCGTCGGCGTTAAAGGCCAATTCGGTGGTACGACTTGTTTTCTCTGTGGCGAGTAGGGATATTTTGGAACACCTAAAAATGGTTCGTCACGTGTACGAGTATCCCTTGTATAATTACTTCGTACGGAGTAGAGTTATGCAGAGCGCTGACCGATGACCCAAATCGCTACTTACTTGTAAAAGCGTATCACGAGACACGACGGACTGATAGGCAATGAGTTCACGTCGTAGCTGAACTCGTTTTTTTAACAACCTGAGCTCTATTATTGTGAGGCACTGCATCGTATTCCTCTGTACTCGTAACGTATCGGTGTACAAGTAATACGAGTACTCGTACTGCCTGAGAGTATCCTTAAAAATACGAGTAATAATACATCGTACAGAGCTACGAGTAAGGATATAGCACTAAACGCGCTAGCATGTCACGCGTTGCAGCCGCGTAAAGTGCCAACCTCCACAAAAATCCACAAACCAGCTGGCTAGAGCACTCTGTTCTCACGACACAATTGTGCTCCTCCTTTGAAGGCAATCACGGCTCTCGTTTATTTAATTCAAGAGCTTGTGATTTTATATATTGTAGTACCTTGCTTAAAGCGCCATCATCCAAGATGCCCGTGGTGGCAAAACCAGACGAAGTGGGCGAGTCTTCAACGTCCGCAGTGAAAAAAGCATTTGCGGCAACCTCGAACGGAACCCCTACTTACGAGTTACCATGGTCAGAATCTGCTGAGACAATTTGACGGCATCTGGTGGCTATTTACTGACGTTATGCTTAGGGTGGAGAAGTATCGACCTTTGTTCTTGGACGACATAGTCGGCAACACTGAGACGATTGAGCGACTCAAAATTATCGCGAAAGATGGCAACATGCCACATATTATTATATCAGGCATGCCGGGCATTGGCAAGACGACCAGTGTGCTGTGTCTGGCAAGACAGCTTTTAGGTGATTCCTATAAGGAGGCCGTCTTGGAACTGAATGCGAGTGATGAGAGAGGTCTGTTCTGTGTATCTTGCTGCGTGCACCTTGCTCCGGCACAGTTTTGCAACCTTGCTAACTCAGCTGTAGGAATCGATGTGGTTCGCAATCGGATAAAGGGATTTGCGCAGAAAAAGGTCACTCTCCCTGCGGGAAGACACAAGATCGTCATTTTGGACGAAGCAGACAGTATGACATCTGGAGCACAGCAAGCTCTTCGCCGGACAATGGAGATTTATTCGAACACGACACGTTTTGCCTTTGCATGCAATCAGTCGAACAAAATCATTGAGCCTCTCCAATCGCGCTGTGCTATTTTACGCTATGCACGGTTAACCGATGCCCAGGTCGTCAAGCGGTTGTTGCAGATCATGGAGGCGGAAAACGTTCGCTATAGCGATGACGGACTAGCTGCACTGGTTTTCAGTGCAGAGGGAGATATGCGCCAGGCCATCAACAACCTTCAGTCAACTTTTGCTGGCTTTGGGTATGTCTCGAGTGATAACGTATTCAAAGTCGTCGACTCGCCTCATCCAATCAAAGTGCAGGCTATGCTCAAGGCATGTCGTGAGGGCAATGTCGATGCGGCCTTGGACACACTGACTGAGTTGTGGGGCCTGGGATACTCCAGCCACGATATTATCAGTACTATGTTCAAGGTTACAAAAACGATGCCCGGCTTGAGCGAGCACACGAAGCTGGAATTTATCCGCGAGATTGGGTTTACTCACATGAAGATTCTGGAAGGTGTGCAGACATTGCTCCAGCTAAGCGGCTGCGTAGCTCGTCTGTGCAAAATAAACATGGACCCCAAGCTCTTTGAACCAAAAAAATGATGCAGCTGGCCTTCCAAAAGAGAGTGTCTTTTCCTCCTCATACAGGTGGAAAACAAATGGGATAGGGACTTTGCTGGACAAGCGAACGACAACAAGTCCCATCGAGAGACCCTTGTGAGAGGCGTTTGGTGGCGTCTGGATGATGCGGCCCAGGCAGGGATTGTTTAAAGATATGGCTAGAATTTCTCCGAATTGCACATAATACGACGTACACACGCATGGGCGCGCATTATTCGCTCTACACCCAATTCTTTATTTTTTTCTCAAATGAGGCCAAACCCTTCGTAATCGCAGATATATGTTGCCACCAAAGCACCACCCGCCCCCGTTCAGTTCAATCGTCGTCGTCTTCTAGCATCCTCCTCCTCGCCTCCTGCCGCATGGCTCGCCGCTGCTGCCGAACCCGGGCCTCGTATAGTCGAAGACTGCGATCAGCTTCGATCATGCTTCCAACGACCATACCTGACATCTGAATGTATCTATGAGTATGTTAGCGCCCGATAAAAGCGCGTGGATTGAAAGTGGAGGAGAAAGACGGGGTGCCAGACACTTTAAATTGAATGGTCAAGCCTCGATAGACAGGCGATAGAGCATAGCCAATGCCACCGAGAACGGCCATGGCAGCACCATATTTCAATGCTCCATAGCCGGCACCACGAGCTGCCTGCCATCCAGCCTCGACAGCTTCTTCGTCACGCATAGCATTGTGTGAACGCATATTGGGGACGTATCCAAGCTCAATGGCATGCTGGTAGCCCCTTTGGCGATGCACATTCTGGTGGTTGCATGTTGACGTTAGCAGAGGAGGGGACGTCCATCAACTCCTTAATACTCGTACGAGTATGGATACTGAGCAGGTGATTAAGCATACAAAACCCCACCGGGGCAGCGACGGACCTTAAGCCCGCTAAACTCTCTCGCTATCATACCAATATTGGCTCCCGTCAGAGCGGGGCAGAGGGCCAATATGTACAAAGTATTACGGAGTAGTGATACTGATTCCCTCCGCATTAAGCATTGTTCCAGAGCACTCACGACCTATTACTCGATACACAACCACACGTAAAACCGCTTCGTGCTTTTAGTACATTCGATTCACGCCGATGTCACGATCATTGATATTGATATTAATACAGGTGATACACAACCCCAACTAACCAAAACCCTCTGGTATTTCCTGGCGAGCTGAACAATCTCCTCCCCCTCTCCCCGGGCGGATTTGGCCTCGCACTTTCTATGTCTACGTTTGGGACACCCTGACTACACACTCAGCGTTCCTTTGGTGCTCGGTATTTCGCCCTCTTTCCCGGCCACTTTGCTTGTTGCCTGGCGCATTGCCACAGCAAGAGCTTTGAACGCACTTTCGGCGCGGTGGTGGTCATTGTCGCCACGGATGCAGTCAACGTGTAACGTGAAACGTCCAGCCTGAGCAAAGCTCTGTAGACAGTGTGGGATCATCTCGCAACTGAGGTCGCCAATCTTCTCGCGCTTTAAGCCCAGGTCGATTACGCTGTATGGCCTATTTGATATGTCCACAACAGCACGAGACAATGCTTCATCTAGCGGGGCGTATGCCGACCCGAATCGTGCAATTCCTGCAGCGCTTCCCAAGGCTTTGTTGAAGGCGTACCCAAGCGCAAGACATACATCCTCTGCGGTGTGGTGGTCGTCGACTAGATTCGCCAGAAAAAGAGAGCAGTCAGTAAATGAGACCCAACATATCGTGCGGCCTGAAGAATATGCAAGATACCAAGATACTCACTGTGAAGATCTCCTTTGCAAAACACGATCAAACTCCAACCCGCATGTTTTGACAGTGCATGCAGCATGTGATCAAGAAAACCAATGCCTGTGTGAATGCTAATACTTTGCGACTTGCTTGATTGCGCAGCATGCCCACTGTTGCTTTCCCTTAAAATCTTTAGCAGTCGCTCGTCCGTGTCTGGCGGAAATGCGCCACCGTCGAGGTTCAGCGCAAGCTGGATGGAGGTCTCGTTGGTATCTCGTGCGAGAGCTGCCCAGCGAGGGCTGGGACTTGTTGATGGAGGCATTCTCGTATATATAGTAGTCTGTCCTTTGAACAAAAAAGTCGACGCGACTGTAACAGTAACGAGGTGATTGAGAGTGAGCAATTACGGCTCAAAAGCGGGAAAAGAATATTTCAATAGCAACGACGGATGCGCTGTAAAGTCGGTAGATTCAGCAAATTCTGTGTTAGTGGATAAATTTAACGGAGTGCCACTGGAGCGTTTTCGCAGCCTTCGAATTTTTTGGCCAATCAGCGTATTTAGATAAAGGTACTATCCATAGTAGATAATGGGGTTTTTTTTTTTTTTTTTTTTTTCTTACAAAAAGCACAGTGGGCAGGCAGTGTTAAGCGTATTGTCGGACTTCGTACAACAATTTTTTTCCAAGCAGTCTTCCCCCTTCGCTTCATACTTCACAATGGCGCCATCAAGAACCAGGACGATCAAGAATAAACACGCTGCTAACAAGTCTGGCATCAAAGGCAGCAAGAATGCATCAAGCACTCAGTCAGATGGCGTCATCAAGTCGAAGCGGCCCAAGGGCAAACTACCAGCGTCGCAAATCAACAATGGCAGATCAAAGATGATGGAACTTCTAATGAAACGGCGGAAAGGGAAAACGTACAGCGAGAAGGAGCTTGACATACCAAAGCTGAACATGATTACTCCGGCCGGGGTGCAGAAACCAAAGGGCAAGAAGAAGGGCAAGGTTTTTGTTGATGATCCGGTACGTTTTAACAATGATAGAAATTTTTTTTCCCTGCTTGCTGTCCACACATGTCGCGCGAACTGCAGTCTAATTTTTGCATGCAGGAGAGCATGGCAACTATATTAGCCATGGTTCAGGCTGAGAAGGAAGGTCAGATCGAGTCTAAAATCATGAAGGCGCGGCAGATGGAGGAGATACGTCAAGCCCGCCTGGCGGAAGCCGAGAAACGAGAAGAAGAGCGGAAAGCCAAACTAGACGACACCAAGGCGTCGTTACGCAAGAAGCGGAATCGAAAGAACGGCAGAAACGAAGAAACCAGCATTGCTGCTTTGACGTCTGAGGGCACAAGAGCAGTCAAGGCGAAGAAGAAGCGTGTGTCATTCGCACAGGACGCATTGACAGATGGCTGAACTTAGAGCAAAGTCACGCGTCTTTCTTCCGTCAGTGGATAACATCGACCGCAACTGTCGTCGACGTCTTCGGAAGAGGGGTTGGCCGGAATGCGTTTAACCCAAACCAAGTAGTTCGGTCGGCTAGACAGAACTACACCAGCTATTTTGCTACCTTCCCTGTTTGCCAAAGAACGTCTTGCTCCGTCACAAGTAAAGGGATATTGCAGCTTATAGGAGCTTTTTCCCTAATGTATCACCCGGCGACTAGCCGTGCCAAGCGTTATGAGAGAATTTGGGAAGACACGACTATTCAAGTGGTGTGCGTCAACGCGGTTCAAAAATGAAGCAACACTGAGCCTTATCAGAGCAAATGTGAAACTTGGTGGATGACTATGTACATATTGTATTATGCCAATGTCGCCGCACAATTATGCACTACAAATCAAAATGCATTTTTCTGCGCAAAGGATCAAACACAGCCCCATGGTGCTCGTTACTGCTATTGTTTATGCTTGCCATTGATGCCGGACCAATGTCAGAGGCCATTTTCTCTAAAAAGGTAGAGACCTGTTGGTCAGCCTCAAGTATAATTAAGTGCCCATAGACAGGAAAGGCTGTAGTAACATCTGCAAAACCCATGGTTACTTACCGGTTTCGCAAACCAGCGACCACCCCAGGGTTCGAACCATGCTAGATGACCTCCAAGCGAAGTCACACAAAGGACTGTGTAAGGGTTCCGTTTGAACTCCTCAAACGGGATAGCTTCCACTACAGCAATCTAAATGACAACAAGACAGTGTTAGGGATTGGTCGGTGCACTTAAGCATTAAATCACGAGATTTTTTTCATGCCACAACTGACTGGATCATCTTTGGCTTGCACAGCAAAAAAAGGAATTCGGATGGCCAAAACTGCGTCCGAAGATGACGCGTCGCGGTAGTATGCCTCTTCTGTAGGGTATCCCCAAGTTGGGCACCTAGGGAATGCGTTAGAAAAGCTTGCTTGTTTTCAAATGAGCAGAGCTCGTAGCCAAAAAAAAAGAAAGAAAACCCCGGATTGTCACAGCCTCAGACATACTGAACCTCTCTATCAAACTCGTACAACGTTTTGACTTTCTCAATGCGAGAAAGGTCTAAATCTGAGTGTTGAAGGAGTGCTTCCTTGTGGCTCAGAAACAACTTTCTCAGATTTCCTGTTATTGCATGTTAAGGCCGGAAATCACCTCTTCATTTTTTTTCGTTCTATCATCCCCCCCCCCCCCCCCCCCCCTTTGCAAACAGGGAAATAAGTGGTGAACAGCCATCGATTGTTTAGTAGGACTTACCTCCCATGACCCTCTCATAAACGTAATTGCCTAAGAGGCTCCTCCGAAGGGCTTTATTGGAAACCTGAAGGTCAAACGGGTTCCCAACAACGATGGCCGCTTTCAGTAGACATTTGTCTCCTTCCTCACCGACATACTATAATTTTCAGCAGACATATGTCAGCAAAGCAAACACAGCAAGCAGTGTGTCATGGCCAGTGGCATACGTACGTTTGTCATGACATTTGCACCGAGTGAAAATCCAAGTCCAAACAGCGGCCGATGTGGGAACGTCTTGCGGGCCCACCGAACCACCTGGCGAACATCCCACGTCGCTCTGGCGTTAAACAGGACACCGCTAGTAATAGAGCTGTTCGCGCAGCCTCGTGCGTTGATGACAGCTATTGCCCAATCGCGCCCGTCGCACAAGAGTGGAGCAATGGAGTGACGCAGATAGACCTCGTGAGAGCCTCCCGACAGCCCATGCAGCACAAACAACATGGGTCGGCTGTCATCTGATCCAATCTTAGCAAACTCCTCATCCGAAAAGTAAGCTGTGCGTGGTGGAAGCGACGGGTCTTCGTCATTGTGCGTGTTTACTGCAAAATCAACAGCGAAGCTACCGACGAAGGTCTTATGCTCAGCTTCAAAAACCTTCCTTTTATAATATATGTGAGGCGCGGTAGGTGCGGCTGCCGTCCACATGGTCTGCAAATGGCCACTGCATAACAATGGATTGAGTCTGCACGGAGGTGTACTGTCTTTGCAGAGCTGTGCAAGATCGATGGGTAAGCCTTCTCTGGTCTTGAGCTTGAGAGATGAAGCAGAGTGAGTAAACTCTATACCAGCTAGGCCAAACCACTCCATTATGACGAAAAGAATCAGACAGAAAATAGAAAAAAGCAGTGTGAGAAGTATGAAAGTCACAACGAATTCATGCCTCTAAACAAAGTCAGCCAGCCTGGTTGATTTATCACTTTACTGTCAACAACCGCTGCCATTGGATTATATAGAAACACATTTCACAAAACATCATAAAGACCCAGAAGCCATCCCCGTTTATATGTAAGGATAGTAGTCACAATGTAGCAATGTCCACAGCATGTATTATGACGAGTATCCATATTATTTACTTACTAAAAATGGACCTGTACTCGTAATTCCCCAATGCCTGCCCTTTGTTACCAAGCCGAGGTCATGAAGTTGTTTTGATATCAGCTCATTAGATTAGTCAGCCAAAAGTGAGCCAGCCACAAATAATGCGCCACACCGACAATTTTATCACCTAAAGTCCCCGTGACGCATCTGGCAGGCTCCACAACAGATTGTCTTGCTCAATGCGCGAACCATCAAAACAGGCCGGTTGATAATTGTCGCGACTCCTCCATAGGCGGGACATCTTCATCTCTTGCTAATATCTGACAAGAACTTTATGAGCCCCTTTATCGAGATGACAGAGTAGCGATATTGACGGAACATAAGGGTGCATCGCCAAAGACACTCAATTTATGCGACAACAATGAGCGGTTCTCTGCCTCCGGGGCAGCAGGCCTTCAATGGCCAGCAAGTCCTGCCCGGTGCAGTGCCTCTACAATACTCATTAAATGAGTTTCATATAGCACCGGTGATGAGTGGCCCATACCAGCAGACACGGCCATTGCCGTCTCCGCAGTTATACGGCCAATCTCTCCCTCCGCAAGTTCCCCATCAGCAATATAATGCACACAGTTCACCAGCCCACCTTGCCAATTTTCCGAGTTCGCCGGGAGTGCATATGACGACCTCTCATCAACACCGACATGTTCAACAATCACCACCTCCTGACCGCTTTCAGCCCGGGCCTTCATCCCAGAGGTTGCAATATACTGGACCGCACTCTCATTCGCCTTTGATGCAGCAGCAGAATGGCATCTTCCAGTTCCAACATAATGCTATGCCGGTATCGTCGCAGGTGACTACACCGATTCCGATGCCAGTTTCTGCACTGTCTCCGGAAGTAACGCCTCTACCGTCGCCGATGCAGTTTGTGCCGCAGCTACCCCAACCGCCACGGTATACTCAGCCGCAGATTGCGATACCCTCGGCGCCTCTATCGATGTACCCAAATACTTCTTCGACTCAACAACCACAGCAGCTGCACCACCAACAGCAGCATTCGCGACAGAACTCGCTTCAGCATTTGCACATCCAGCAGCGGTCTCAGCAACATTTGCAACAGTCTCCGCTGGCACAGTCACAACAACTACCTCAGCAACTACCACAGCAACTACCGCAGCAACTACCTCAGCAAATGCCGCAGCAAATACCGCAGCAAATACCACAGCATTTACCGCAGCATTTGCCACAGCATTTGCCACAGCAGATTTCGCAGCCAATACCACAGTCAATACCACAGCAACTGCCACAGCAACTGCCACAGCAGCTATCGCATTTGTCTCAGCAGTCTCCGTTGTCACAACATCAGTCGCTCCCACAAATGCCACAGCAATCTCCACTTTCACAACGGCAGCTGCTGCCACAGCTACCACAAATACCACAGGTGTCACAACAGCCGCAGCCGCCGCAGCTACAGTTGCAACTGCAGCCTCATCTGCAACAGCAGCCTCAACCACAGATGCAGCAACAGCATACAATGTCGCAGCAGTACATTCAGCAGCCTCAGTATCCGCAGAAGGTTCAAATGGCACCACCAGCTGCAACGCACCGCCAAAACTCTCATTCTCTTGAATCGCCGTCGCCGCAGTTAATACCGCAGCCATTTCCTCTGCAGAAACCCCCTCAGCCTAGGCAGCAAGCACCAACAACACCATCATCACTTCCAGCGCCCTTACCGAAGGCAAGCCCTCGCGTGTCTCCCAAGGGTGCAATTCAGAAGACCCAGAAGATTTCGCGAAAACTGAGCGCCAGCGGCGCCATGGCTTCGCCCAAGGTGAAGCAAAAACGGAGCCCGGCTGATGCAGCCGCGCTGCTTGTGTGTGTCGCCGACGACTGCTTTGAAAAGGCGCAGGAAGCCGCACCAGGTCTAGCGAAGGTTAGAGACGAGGCTCAGCTTCGCGAGTATTACAAGCTGCTAGCAACAGGTTTAGGATGTCTTGACACAGCACTGCGAACACATAAGTTTCCTCCGCGAATCGAGGTAGAAATCAAAATTCGCTATGCGTCCATATTGAGTGAAGAAACGGAAAACCTCATGGAGGCAGAGACAGCTCTGCAAAGTGCTCTTGCAACATGTGAAAAGGTACGGTGTTATGTGTTCGGTCCCCTTAACACGAAATGAATTGATTGCGGTGATGGCTGACAGTCTCAACTACATAGCATCGATTGGTTGATCTTAAGCTTTATGTCCAGTTTCTTTTCATGAAGGTATTGTTTCAGCGAAAACCGAAGGCCGCTCTGATTTCTATACAGACACATATTGCGGATTGTTCTGAGTAAGTTTGTTGTCGTATACTGATTTTGTCCGGCCTCAATTTTATTTTTATTTTTTTGGGGAAAGGAAAACTAACATAGTGTGGTAGTCGGAGACAAACGTACTGGACATATGCTTTCCGTTTTTTAAAGGCACTATTCTACCTGCAAACTGGGAACCCTGCCGAGTCCCATGCACTGGACAATCTTCATGATATCACCGTTCTAGCAGACCAAAGAGGTGACCGTGCCATATATGTACTCGCGTCACTTCTGCAAGCTCTGTCCCTCTTCAGGGGGACAGAAACAGATGTCATTGAGCGTGTGCAGACTTGCATGGCAGCAGCGTCTAAATATCAGCTGGAAGAATCAGTGCATATTCCGCAAATCGACATTCTGTGGATTTTACTTGATCTGTCCTGCAGTTTCTACCTAAAGGGGAAAACCTTGGGGGACAAGTTAAATGCGTTGCAATCACGACTGGAAGAGTTGAAAGATTCGCCGTTGTGGACATCAAAGTCGTCTGAGCTACTGTTGCCACTTAAAAAAGACGTGTCCTGCTCCCACTCAATAAGTAATGATACGGCAGACGTTCTCAGGCCAGGGGATTCTTCCGACTATCTTGTCCTGACCAGCTTCAATAAGGTCATGGCATTCATTCTTGGGTAGGCATTAGCGCACTCTTTCCTTTCTCCCCCATTTTTCCTATTTTACCTTTATCTAATGCACATGGAATAGATATGCCTTTAGCGGATTGACTTTGGCACCGAAGCAGCAAAATAGCGACCGAAAGAGCATGGATTTCTGGGCAGAAACGTTAAAGATGATAACTCGAAGTATGTTTCAGATGTTGCAGAACTTGCCTTGCCTTAAACTCAACCGTGCAAGAAAGACTAACACTGCTTGCAACAGGTTCCGGCTCAAAACCGCCAAGTCCAGTTTTTCTGCACGAGGCGGTTGGCGAAGTTCGCTGGCACGCACTCATCACATCTTATACTCTTGTCCTCATGGGATTGAATTCCGCCACTCATTGCGACTGGGAAAAGGTCAATGATTGCATCAAGAAGCTTAACAAGCCGTTAAAAGAGGCCAACGACGGGCCTTTGAATGTTCTAGGCCTCTACTTGAAGGGTGTCCTGAGCCAGGGAACAGGTGAAAGTGAAGACGCACTGAAAATATTCAATGATCCACAGTTCTCCTTGGACATGGACGGCAAGCCAGCCAACGGCGAAGGTCATATCACACAGGAAGTCTCCCTTTTGGCTGCTATGAACCGGTTGATGATCATGCAGCTGAACCGCTATAGAAACGAAGCGGAAATCAACCGTCTCGTAGAGCAGCTCAAGCAGCTTTGTGCCAATCATGCCAACCCCGAAATCAAGACAGCCTACAGCCTGGTCATGGCGGCCATCACGACCGACCCACCCCTTTCGATGCACGACATCAAGTCACACATACAGCAAGGCTTAAACGGGTCGACATCCAGTGGAAATGCGCAGTGTCTTAACATTGCGCTGAACACAATGAGATATCGCTTGTTTGAAAACGTTGTGGGTGAGCAAGCACTCAAAAGCGCAAAAGCCGGATCGGCACAAGCAAAGAAAAGCGGCAATATCCTGTGGATGAGTGTGGCAGACGGCATGCTGGCAGAGACCTACGAGGTACAGGGGCAAACTGTCCAGGCCCAGATCGCTCGCCAAGGAGGTATTCAGTACGCAAACGAGTCCTGGCAGCGGACTCAGATCTGACGACAGGGCTCTCTCGGAAGCGCTGTCTTCGTTATTATGAGGAACTTTGTGACAATGTATGGCAGGCAGCGTTCCCCAAGCAATTATCAGGGTGACCTACGGCAGGCCCAGGAACCCGTTTTATTGCAGGTCTCCGGTTTTATGATGTAATACGCCAAAGAAACGAATATGTTTTTCTTGGGAGTTGATGAGCTGTTACAAGCTTTGTACGAGTACTATTAGTTGTTGCATGATATATGATGATAGTGTTTTCTGCGGAAGAACAATGTGCCGAAAGTTTGCGATTCGCGCTAGTGGAAGCTCCCTCCTAGCAAGCGCGTTGTGGGTGGGTCGGATAACTTTTTTTTGCAAAACGAGTACGAGTACGGAGTAGTAATAATATCGCTACCAAGTGTTACGGAGCAGTTGTTGTGTATGGATGAGTACGGCGCCATACCACAATGCTCTCACTATATTTTCGGAAGGTTACGACGTAAAGGCTAGACAGCATCTGTCCACAGCAAACTTTTACATGTCTGTCGGGACATTGTGCGGCAGTTCCTGCCGGCATTACACACACGATGCGTCCATTGGCAGGTAGCCAGGTGGCCGTCTTTTCTCGGCCTTCCGTTCTTTGTTTCTTCTGCATGGTCTCGCGGAGCTCTATGACTTGCGGCCGGCAAATACTATTGTCAAAGACAAATGTTGCCGTCTGCCTTAATAGTGGTCGACAACGATATGTCACCACACAGCCCAATTCAGTGGGTTCGCACAAAAAGCCAGAAGAAGTGGCCCAAACAAAGACGAAAGAAAAGGCAGCAAAGCGACCTCCACATTCGAAGCCAAAACGATCGCGGCCGAAGGGACGCAACACACTGGCAAGCAGCAAAGGTCGACTTCAGCTTTGGAGAGAAACGCTCGATGTGCTGAAAAAAATTGAGGCGGCAGCGGGGCGATTGGAGGATCAATCACAGGCATCTCTCGCCGGGAAGTCGACGGGGGGTGCTAACAATGAGCAAGTCGGCAACGTCGAGTTGAAGAAAAAGAAAAGAAAAACGTCAGGGCCGGCGCCGAGTGTGTCCCTGAACACGAAGGAAAGCCCCGCAAAAGAACAACAGCAGCCGCTCACAGGAGTCAATGCAGAGAAAACAGGGCCAGGGCAGGTGCAAAAGTTGACCAGCGCTCTGAATCTCCTCAAAAACATCCTAACCCAGGATCCTTCCTTGACTTTGGATGTTGCTGACAATAAAGGCGATACCAAACACAATGAAGGGTTGTCCACGAAGCTTACCCCTTCCGATGGCCGAAAGCTGACCGGCAAGAAGAGGGGGAATGTGGCTCATTCCGGGATGGCGGCGGCGTCAGCAGCACCAACAGTACCAGCTGCTGCAGCAAACGAATTGCAAGGGCGGTTGCATGAAGAGAATCCGAAAGAATTGCAAAGCCCGGGCCAACAAGGAGACACGGCTGTTAGCGTCAAAGCAGCACAATCACCGACACCGCTGGCGGCGAGCCAAGGATCGAAAAGAGGACATGGGCAAGGACAGGGGTCAAAGAAGAAGCCCAGTCGCTCTAGCCAACAAGGCGACAACAAGACGGACGGCAAACAGTTAAGCAATCCGTTTGCACACCTTTCCAAGTCGCAACAATCGCCTTATCGAGTCAGCAAGATCAATTCTCGGTCTCTCGAGTTGGTTCCCGTAGACGAAAACAGACGGCCTGTGCCGAAACTGCACTACGGTTTGGATAGAGCCTTGTTCAATCCCGGGGTATACCACCTTCAAGATCCACGATCTCGGGTTTACAATTTCGATCCTTACCTGGCGACAATTATGCCGGTGAAGGAGTTCGACTTCAATGCGCTTAAGCAGTACGTCACGTCGTCCAAGGATCCTATGCTCATTTCTATGGCAGCAAAGCACAAGATGAAGTACTCGGGTTCCACGTCGAGCATGACTAGTATGCTGTCCCATTTCCATTTTCTGCTGTCCGGTTGGCGGCCCATAAACCCGGCGCACATTTCGCGAATGTTTACGCCCGAGTCTTTGAATTTCACGCGCATTACCAAGGCTCCAGCCGCCGTCTTTTTGCATTGGAAGGACGGCGTGTACGCCATCGATGCGGATAAGGAGTTTGACACAGCAAGCATTCTTAGCATGCTGGGCAAGTCGATGGAGAAGCTGCTCACGCTGTCGAAGCAGGACTTTGAAAAGTACCGCATCACCAAGTCTCATGAGCTGACGGAAGAGGAGCGCAATGATCCCGAATCATTCCACTACACAACCTTCGGCGATTTCATGATGCGTTCGCAGCTAGATGCGCATGACAGCCGCCTTCCGGGGACAGGCATGTTTGATCTCAAGACGCGGGCCGTAGTGTCCATCCGCATGGATACACGGGATTTCCAGCGTGGCTTGGGCTATGAGATACGCAGCCGCATTGGACAGTGGGAGTCGTTCGAGCGTGAATACTTTGATATGATTCGGTCGGCGTTCTTGAAGTATTCACTGCAAGTGCGCATGGGCCGCATGGATGGTATCTATGTGGCATTCCACAACACGCAACGCATTTTTGGGTTTCAGTATATCAGCATCGACGAAATGGACCTCGCTTTGCACGGAACAGAAGACCGCACATTAGGCGACCGAGAATTTATGATCAGCCTAAAGATGCTCAATGCTGTTCTTGATAAGGCAACGGAACGGTTTCCGGGGCGGTCTATTCGTTTCCATATCGAGACGCGGCCGTCGGAAGCAGCACCGTTCATGTATGTTTTTGCTAAACCTGTCGCGCCAGAGGAAATATCGCGGGTGCAGGATGCCAACAAAGCATCGGTTGAAGAATTTGAGAAGAAGATGCTCGGAATCACCACAAATGAGGTTGCCGACGAAGTCGAAGTTGCGACTGACGGGCACGATGGAAAAGAACAAGGGGAACTGGGCGAAATCGAGCAGGAAGGAGAGGAGGAAGGGAAAGAAGAAGAAGGAAAAGAAGAGGAGGAGGAGGAGGAGGATGAAGAGGAGGACGAGGGACAAAATCTCAATGTCTGGGAATCCATGCGCCAGAAGGTGGAGGCGGCAATTGAGAATGAGACGCTTGGTGTCGCATTTGTGCGCGAAACGATCGAAGACGCTCTGGAGCAGAGTGGGCTTTTGCGCGGCCGGTCGTCAGGCGAGACGCGTGAATACATTGATGCACTTCTCGAGGCCATCATGTCCCCTGATACGGCAACAGTGGCGGAAGGTCTCTTGAAGGAAGGAAACGGAGAGGAAGAGGGTGAAGTGGAGGTCAAGGAAGATGTTGAGAGCTGCAGTGAAGATGCTGTGATTGATGGCGATGTTGGCTATCTTCGGCCCCCAACAGAGGAGGATGGATCGCCGATGGAAGCTGTTATCAAAACTGGACATCCGACCGGCCCAGTGACAAGCAACGACAATTCGGTCTCACTAGATCACGAGATAAGGCAAGCTGCAGCAGCAGCGCCATCTGAGACAGAATCGAACGACGATGCGGGCCGGGAGGGGGATCTCAATCTAGAGAGTTATCCATACCCATCGTCGGCGAACGAAGACGACGGCGGAAAGATGACGGATGACAGCGGCTTGGTCGACAATGCGGAGGAGGAAGCGTCAGGCGACATGTCTCCCTCACCAACGGATACCATTTCGCTCAAAGACCTGATCATCAAGTTGGCTGCGCAACTTGAAGTGCGCGGTGACAGAGGCGTGGAGGGAGAGGACAAAGAGCCGACGGGCAGCGATTCGGAAGCTGCAGAAGCCCCGAAGAACAAGCGGTTTGAACGTATTTTATCCGAGATGATGGCTCTCTCCAAAGAGACGGCAACAGCTGAAGACCAGGCCGTTTCCGGCCGACCGCTGCAGGATGGCAGTGTCAGCTCAGGGAGCCAACCAGGAGAGGATACCACAAATGCGCCGGCAGATGACAGGGACAACAGCCTTGCCAGCAACACTACAGACACTGGCGATAACGACGAGCTGTTGGGCATGATCGTGACAATCCGCAACAAGGTCAATGGGCACTACGTCAAGCGGCCGGAGCGGTTGAGTAAGACCGACTCGTGGGTTGTCGAGTTTGCGATCGAGGAGATCCAACCGGCCCAGCGCGCCAAGAATCTTTATGACCTTCTCAAAAAGCGGCGCAAGAGCCTTTTGTCGCCCAAAGACACCAAGGCGACGTCGTTTGACCAGCAGTTCATGGCAAAGCTGCGCACGCTTAGCGCCAAGGGCAGGCGTTTCCGGAAGATCGAGGATGCAAAAGCAAGAACCCGTCCTGTTAGGGTGTATGGCGTTGGCGAGGAGCTTGGATGGGATACAGTGTTTAACAAAAGTGGAGTGGCCTAGGATCCCATTCGGCGACCAGCGCCTCTTGCCTACAACGCGTATATTACATTTGACAGCATGTCAAACAGATATCTTGGGGGTTTTGGTTTTTGTATCATTTATCAGCGACAGCACCACTACATTCATCAAAGGAGCAACGGTATAGACAAATCTCAATTGACTGGGACGGGAAATTTCTTACCATGAAAAACAGGGGTTTTCGGGCTGTGAGTTGACTTTGAGGTGCTGGTAAACGAGTTCGGCTTTCAGCGGCAGCGCTTGTCAGTAAGGGTCCATACAAATATGCTGGTTACTGAGTTATAATCGGCTAAGCCATGTAGAGCTTCAATGTTGGTAACGCAAAATCTTCCAATCATTTATTGTAACAAGAGATTCACTGTTCGAGGCATCGCATTTTCCTCCCTTTTTTTTTTTACTTTCAATAAGAAAAGAAAGAAAAAAAACCCGTTCCCCAGTATAACTCCGTCGCTGTGCAAGGTAAAAGTGGCAGGAAAAAGTATCAATCATCCAAAAACCCTGAATAGAATATGCACCGTCAAAACTCAGGCATGTCTCTCAGCCTTGGGGAAATAAAACCCGACCCAGAACATCGTGATGCAATCACCCGCTGGTTTCATTTCGCTTTTTTTAAAGGATCCAATTCAAACATGCATATATCGTAACATCAGCGGTGGGTTTTTGCGTGTCTATCTAGAAGAGAGCTGAAACTTGCTGTGTGCTGGCAAAAAGGTCACGCTTCGGTGTTGTTGTTGTTGTGTTTGTCAGTTGTAGGGTGCCAATTTCGCACCAGTTGTTAACAGGCTAAGGACACAAGTTAGCAGGCCAAAGAGAAAAAAGATGGACAAGTAGTTTAAGAGCACAAGGTAAAAAGAGAGGGACAGAGGCGTTAACTTCATTCGCCTCCTCCCCACCCCCAAGAAGAAAGAACATACCAGACAACTTAAATATTTGCACCACCCACACGTGTGATGGTAGACATAAAAGTTGTTGAGAAGCAAGATGAAGACGACAATGACCAGCACAATAGCGCCTGCGCGCAGCAGCCACCAGGCCCACCAGAGCGGCTTGCGGCCCTTGAAAAACCCGATGGGGTTTCTTACAAAGGTGGGCGGCTTGGCGCCCGTGTAGTTGGCATTGACAGAGGAGTACGGGGCGTCCTCGCCAATGCGGCGGCGCAGCGAGTTGGGCGAGTGCAGCACGCTGATGCCCAGGGCCAGGCCCATCAGAAAGCCGCCAATGTGCGAGAAGTTGTCCAGACCCGGCAGCAGACCCAGCACCAGCGAGATAAGCACGTCCAGCAGAATGAACAGCAGGTCCTTGACGGGGTTGCGGCGGTCGTGCCACGAGTAAAAGAGATCCAGCAAGGTCAGCGCGATAATGCCAAACAACGAGCCGGAGGCGCCGGTGGACGAAATGCCGGTGGCGGCATAGTTGCCGCCCAGAACAAAGCCGAAGATGCCAGACGAGACGTAAACCAAGAAAAAGCGGATTGAGCCAATGGACTGTTCCATATCGCGGCCAATGGTCATCTGCAGCAGCATGTTGAAGCCAATGTGGATGATGCCGGCGTGCAAGAACATAGGCACGATGAAGCGGAACCACTGGTTGGGCTGCGGGCTCTGGGACATGTCGCCATCGTACTTGGGCTCAGGCACGCCGCCAAAGCCGCACAGCTCGGACAACGTGCAGTGGTTTGACGGGTTCGTAGGGTCGTTGCTGGTGGTGTTTGGACATGGCCAGCTAATATCTGCGGTGGATGACTGGACGCCGCGCACGTTGTGCATGCACGGCACGAAGCGGGAGCCCATGTTGATGAGCACGTAGGTCGAGGGGCCGATCATGGGGTTGAAAGTGGGGTGGATCATAATGGGGGAACCCGTCACGAGGCCTAGCACAACAAAGTTAGCATGCAAGCAAGCGAGCCGAGAGAGAGGGAGAGAGGGAGGGAGAAAGAGAGAGAGAGAGAGAGAGAGAAAGAGAGAGGGAGGGGGAGAGAGAAAGAGGGAGAAAGAGGAGAGGGGATCGAACGACCCCAGACGACACAGATAATGTAAAATCACAACAGCCAGACTTACCATTTTTGACAATTTCGCCAATAAAAACGGCAACTTGGACAATGGTGAAGAGATACACCACGAAGGGAATGCGTTTCCGGTTGGCTCCGAACATGCCCAGCTCGCCAAAACGCACGCCGCCCTTACGACGCGGCGGCCCGTTAGGGTCGGACAGCGGTGGCTGGGTGATGTCGTAGACATGGTCGGACGAGTCAAGGCCGCCGCCGCTTTTAACGGCAGGATGGTCGCGCAGGGGGATGTTGTCGGAAGAGAGTGGCGGCTGCATGGCGTCTTCAGATGGCGACCAGCGACCGGGGGCGGCGTGGTAGCCCGTATCTTGTTGTAGGTATTGGTTGTGGGCGTTTGGGTATTGCTGGTAGGCACTGGCTGGATAGACGTGGTCGTCGAAGACCGACTCAAAGGGCGACAGGTTTGACGAGCTGGCGCCAGCACCAACTCCTTCGGCGCCGGGGGGGCCGAGTCCGCCAGGAGCGGGGAGTGGTTTTTGATACTGCTGCTGTCCTTGCGAATGGTATTGCGCGGCGCCGTCGTAAGGGGCCGGAGAGCTTCGTATATTCGGATCGGCATAGCCGCCGTAGCCCTGAGACGCGAAGGCCCCGGAAGCGTAATCGTTGCTGGAATATGGATGCGAAGCCATGACAGCCTAAAACAGCCGACGACGAAGCTAAGGCAGAGGAAGGCGAGGAGAGGGGGGGAAAGGGCAGAGGAGAAGCCAAGACAGGCGGCCGAGACAACAGCCGAGACTGAGAGACAAGACAGCGACAAGGACACAGAGGTAAAGGCACAGGCAGAGGCAGAGGCAGAGGACAAGACCACACAAGGAGAGGAGGCCAGCCCAAAACGACTGGCTGAGATGGGTGGGCGGAGACAAGCGAGAAGCAAAAGGCACAGGTAAGAGCGGGAAAGCGGGAAAGAGAAAAAAAAGCGACGGCAGAAATCACCAAAAAGAAATCGTTAAAGCGATGGTATACAAAAAAAGACGGGAAATTGGCGTTATGAAAATAACTAAGGCAGTGGATCCAACGTCTCTCTTATTTTTTTGGCTTGCGGCTCTCCCTTTTTAAAATTGCTGAATTATGCCTTTCTTCTGCCGTGATCGCAGCGCCGAGACGCGAAAAACAGGCTTAACAAACGACAAAAGAAAGGCGATGAATGCGGAGGGGAGGTTTGTATGGAATATAAAGATGTTATTTGAAACCGTTTTAAGAAGCGTTCTCTAGCTGAGGCGATGATCGTTGCTTTTTTGGGAGTCGTTGGCCCTCACTGTTCTTCGTACTCGTTGTATAAAAAGGAGGAAACGAAAGGCCTTCTGAGACTCGGGTCTCGAGGATTTGGGGGAAAAAAAAAAAACGGGCCTGCAACAGCAAGGATAGAGAGAAGCAAGAGAATGAATTATTTGGTCCGCGAGAAAAGCCCAAATAAGGAAACAGCAAATGCGATAGTCAAAGTGAAAAGAAGAAGCAGACAAGAAGCACTTAGGGAGGGCAGGAAACAGCGACGGCTGAGGAAGGGAGTATGGATGTGGATAATATCTACTCGTATAATAGTATCATATTATTACTTCGTACTATTGCTTCATACTCGTATTCCCCATGCGACGCGTGTTGCTTTACGACACAAGGCACTCTTGGGTTCTGTCCAGCGTCCCCATTCGCTGAGCGACAGCTGAAAGACCAAGGTATGGAGCACTTAAAAACTCCATACGAGTATCCATACATCGTAGTAAGGAGCATTGCGACGTAATACTTTGTACGACAGAATTCGGACTCCAGTTACCCCTGTGCGGCAGTGCAGTTAGCGTGAGCCTTAGTGGTCTTAAATGGCACTTGTACCTATACCTACATCGCAGTACTTCCTGCTGGAGAAGGCGTCGTACTGGGACGGCTTCGTATTGCAGGCTCTGCGGTATTACGCAGGACATAATGAGTATCCATATTACGGACCTGCCAGGAAAAGCTGACACCTTAGCACTAGAACAGATACCCGTCCTCTGAGATCGCTTGCACTGACACCGCCACACTGGACAAAAAGAAAGCAAGCCCAGCCACCTGCTGCTCGTTTCTACTTTTAGAAAGCATTGCGCAGCCCTCCAGCCACTCCATGTCAGGCTCTACAAGTGCAGCCACTGTAAACGGCGGCAACTGCTCAGCTCCTCCAAATTTCTTTGTTTTACGATTAGCGGATATTTGGGCATATTTTGGGACATACGATACTGTACAATGCACGGAGTATCCATATTACTCCGTACAATCAAAGCCATTCACCGACACCTATGATGAGAATCAACGAGATTAGGCACCGGACCGGCAAACATTCACGATTACGAAGTAGCGATTTCCATGTTTATCGTGCTGATAGAGACATAAAACAACTGCCCGGCCTCCCTCCTTCTATACAGTATTACGGATTGTTACTCCGCAATCACCCAAACGCCAAGATCCGTCAAAATGTTCAGCTGTTTTCCGTGTTCATATCCCGTCCTCTGCACTCACACATCGTGTCATGTTCGCCTAGTGCCCGCCTCAGTATGACTACTGCCAATGCTTTGCCCTGCCGCCTTCGAATCTGCCGCTGCCGCTGCCGCTGCCTCGGGCGCCGTGCTATCTGCTCTCCCCTTCTTCCCCGTCAGATCGTTCCATGCCTCGTTGATGGAGTCCATGATAAGATCCCAGTATCCGCCGCCCGAGCCCAAAATCTCCTTTTCCCTGCGTGCCCGCTCTTGCATCCAGTCGTCGCTTTCCTTGCCCATCCATAACTTGCGCAAGGTCGACGATTTGTCGTCTTGCTGACTCGCTGCCGCCGCTGCCGCCGTCGTTTCCATCTCTGTTGCCGATCCTGCACTCTTACCAGCAGCTGCCGATCCGTTTCCGGCCATCTCCAGCTGCCTCCTCCGCTCACGTTCCGCCCGCATCGCCGCCTGCCGTTGCCGTGCCGGCTCGGGCAGATCTGCACTGGAAATGATTGTCTGTGTGCGGTACTGGAACCGCTGGTACAGAGACCGGCCCGTGTAGTCGTATGCCAACTGCGATGTGCCTAGAAAAGTGCCGCCCGCCAGCAGCAAATTGCGTAGCCCCATTTGCCGCGGCGGCAGCGCCAGCCCAATGGGGCCGAGAATTGTACCCGCGATACAGGCATAGTGCATCCACGGCGGCGTGCCATAGTAGGGCAGGCTGGCAGCTGGCGTGTCCGTCGAAGCGTCTGCCGGCGCGGCTGCCGCTGGCTTGTCCATGGTTTTGCTGTCTCGACCAGGGAAGAAAGAAAATTCGGTGCCTGTAAGAATAAGCTGCAGGCTCAAACCGCAGGCTCAAACCACAGAATAAAGCATACACAAAGAGTACAATTCACTATGGCTTGCCTTCTCGTCAGTAGGCGTCAAGATGTTGCGTACCGTTTTTGGTATATTACTCTTAGGCACACCTAAAAAAAAAAAAAAAAACCGATCGGAAAAAGCTGATGAATAACCCGTGATCAATGTACCGTAGTGCTTTACTATCTGTATCCATAGTCTGAGGTGCACGGGCCACTCGTTTAAGACACCTTCAGCCTTTCGAGCAAGGGACTCTTGGCCAAACTTCGAACTTGCTCGTACGAGTACTTGTATTCTCCGTCACTTCTTCTTCGTAATTGCACTTGTGTAAAATTCTGCTACCACACAAGTAAAATGCCGAGTCTTCTGTGTCACCTTTCGGCCTCTATTGCTTATTTGCCTCTACTGTACTGACTCCTACATTCTTCTGTTGTTCTGTCTGCTCGCCTTTTTTCTGTTGCGCCCGCCCCAAGTGCTCAGCTTCTCTGGGGGGCTCACCATCCAGCATAAAAAATAGCCTGACGTTTGGAAGAGAGGGCGATTCAACTCTGTGAGGTATTGTGGAGCCATGGGGATGCCTGTTTGGTGTTGCCTCATTATCCGACTCGTTCGCTCCCTCCCATGCCTGGGAAAAGTGCTCCGTGTCCTTGGCACCCCCCTGTGACCAAGGGTTATGTCCTCGTATGAGCCCGCTGCGAACTGGACCTAACATTTCCCAATGTGGCTCTCTGATATAACGCACTCGGCTGCGTCCGCGGGGGAGCTCCTCGGTGTCTCTTGTTTCACTTTCGTGGTACCTCGCGCTCCTCTTTTCCTGTGATGCACGCTGTTCCTCAGCCGCTGCTGCTTCTACCAGCAGGTCTAAGCTACTATTTTTTTCTTGGATGTTCCTGCTGCTGCTGCTGCTGCTGCTGTTTCTGCTGTTGCTGTTGGTCCTACTGTTGCTGCGTCTGCTGCCGCTGCTCCACGAAGTCGTGTACGATGGCATTTCGTCGATGCGTGTCTGCCTCTCTCGAACACGTGCTCCATAGCTCTTCCTATAGTGCCACGCAACTACCAGCAGCAGCACGGCTGCAAAGCCCATGGCTATCCCAAACCCGGCTCCAAACCTGCCCGGGACACTTCCGCCAGTGTGCGATGCCGATTTGGGGCCCGGCACAGGTGTGTGTGTCACATTACTTCCTGTTAACAAAACGGTGCTGTTCCTCGACGTTGTTGAGTTTCCCGCCGATGTTGCGTTTATAAGGGAGGAGATGCTTCTCAACGACACATAGCCGCTGCTGGAGGCGACCGCAACCTGTAACGTTTGCATGCCTGTTAGCTTTTGCGCGCAAAGGGCTCGGCCAGGAGCCAGGAGGCACCGTAAAGCTCGACATGAGAGCAATGCTGGTTTTCTTACCTTGACGGGCGGCACTGCAACCATGGTATTCTAAGCATAAGGGCTAGCCTTTATATTTTTGATGAGAGCAGGGGGCCCGTATGATCTGCTGTAGATAAAAGCCTGGAGAGGCTGTAGGTGACCTATTATATAAGAAAAAAAGGAAACAATAGCTCTGCTATGAATCGTCGGTAAATAATTGCACGTGCTAAAGCGTAAAAAAGGTCTATTTTTGACACTGCCGTCATCATATTGATTTACGAGGGCTTGCCAAGGAAACCAGTGTCCTAGAGCGTAGACTTTGTATAACCTCTTTCCGCTTGTTCGTGGTTAGAAGGGCATCCTCTGCCGCCGTTCTTTCTCGCCACGTCGATACGGAACCGACTGCGGAGCAAACTTAATTACTGTACAAA
The DNA here is from genome assembly GCA_019925385.1 of Raffaelea deltoideospora. Lineage (NCBI taxonomy): Eukaryota > Fungi > Ascomycota > Sordariomycetes > Ophiostomatales > Ophiostomataceae > Raffaelea > Raffaelea deltoideospora. The sequence continues at coordinate 1,026,566 of JADHKP010000001.1, forward strand.
CATGGTGCCAGCCAATATATAAATCGACAGGGAGTGTCACCTGCAGTAGAGACGGATACGAGAAAATATCGCATGATAGAGTGCTGGGAACTTGGTTTCTGATGGCTATAGCGAAGTCAGTAAAACCTGAGCCTTTTCTCGACACAAGGCTTCCACCTCCCTTCTTGGCGAGAGTCCTCTCTTTGCCAAGCACTAAGTAGTGCTAAGGCCGAGAATACCGGATATACACAAAGGAGTGCATACGGAAGGATCGCCGTATTTATCCAGACATCTACAAGTTCGCAGGGCCAGCCATTTGGGTTGCGTGTTCCAGCACTGTTCCAGCACGGGCTCGATATGACAGTCGGCAAAAGTAGCCATATGGCATTTCATTGCTGCGCCGTATGCGCCACCTTTCAGACGAACCCAGAATATGGCTTGCACATGCTCAGTTATCATCCGTCCTGCCAGAAAAAAAGCAATCTCTATGAAAAATACGATAAGGGACACATCGTTGTAGATGGTGACGAGTTGAATAGTGGTGTCACTAATCCGGCGAGACTTGTGCAAACATGGGCCAGTGTGTCTGCAGCGTCAGTTCAATATCATCACAGCGATTACTGGTTTTCCCTCTGTCGCTCAAATACATGGCGTCAAAGAGACCCTTCCTCGATTTAAATACGTCGGCGACAGCTTGTTGCAACCAACCCTTTCAACGACCGTCTTCCATTGAAAATCGCCATGGGATCAAGCAAACCTGTCACTGGCTCGCCGCTTTGCCAACGTCGTCGCATTGAACGAGACATCTGCTGGGTGCACTGCCGGAATGGTGGCGCACAATCCCACTCAGTCCACTGTTGCGCATATCGAAACTGCAAAGGCGGAATGGGGGTCACCAACCAAATGGACTAAGGACGATGGCGAAGAAAGGGAAACGAAGAACATGGGTGAAAATACAAACTTCGTTGAATGAAAGGCAGCCGCACAGCCTTCTCGTCGTTGATAATGTATCTATTCCATATAAGAATAACAGTGGAGAACTAGACAATACAATCGTAACACAACACTCAAGCTAAATTTGGCATCTAATATGTACAATGTAGATACACTCTGGGCATTAGGCAATGGGCCTTTGCTCAAGGGCAACAACAAGGCAATGCCTCACAGCGGTTCGGAGTCCCGCGGCACTGCCACAGCCACGAGCCGTCTCTGAAGGTCCATTAAAGGCTGCCATTGCGTCAGCTTGTGCATCAGAACGGCTGATCGGTACTCTATCTAAAAGGGGGGGAGAGAACCCCCCCTAAAACCATCCATTCAATATTCATGCATGGCCACTCTACCGAGCATCGCTGGGAGAATCCTTCAAACGTTCTCTTTCTGCCGTCTAGTTGCCTCGTGAACGCTGTTTGATTTTTCGCTGCTTTGAGAGTCATCTGGCTGCCTTCTAGAAAGCGCAGCTCTGTGTTATTTTCGCTTTGTTCGTTGGTCTCGTTTTTTAGTTTGCTTTTCTGCTTTGTTTTGCTTTCCTCTGCTTGCTTTACCTTGATCTGAGTGACTGTAAGATGTAGATCTGTCGCCTCAAGCATTCGCATTTGCCCGCTTTCCGTCTCGCGGCACCCTCTTCATTATCTTTGTTCTGCCGTCCTGACGTCTTAAATGCTCAAGTTCTTTACCTTGTTCCACCTGCCTGCTTCTCTAATGTTTTCGTTCCTCTACCCATAGAAGGAGCAAAAGTAGAAAGTGTGAGCCAAAAAGCCTAATACCTGATTGGCACTTGCCTCTCACATCGAGTTGCTCGTCCGCCCCCACCTGCCCGAAAGTCTCCACAATAAAAGGCCACTCCATTTTCTTCACACTTCTTGCTTCAGAACCTGTGGCCGCATTGATCTGGCCCATACCCTTTTTCTTTTTGTTTCCGAAGTGCATTGCAAAGCGTATCGATCATGGAGGATTTTGCATTCTTGATCGCCCGCCAAATACGAACTTCTCTTGCATGACGATGTTTCATCGCCAGTTTTTCGGCTCTCCAGAGCCAACAAAACCCTGGGCTGTCTTTTCAAATTAAAAAAAAAGAGGCGTCGTGTTCTTTTTTTTTTGGCGTGATGTTTCTTCTTTGTCTCACGGAACAGCTGTCCATTGAGAGGGTCAAGGAAGGGGTCCGAACAAAGATGTCTCCCCAGCAAAAAACAAGGGAAGGGATCTTGCCGGCAGAGATCTCCCACGCGTTTCCCTTTTGCTATATCCCCCCATATTGGGATACGACGTATGTGAAAAAAAAAAAAAAAAAAAAAAAAAAGAAAATTACATTCAAAAAGACAAATTTTCTATGTTTCTTAATAAAAGAGCCTCGCCCGGTTCAAAGTTACGCTAAGCCTTGAAAACGACGACCTTTTGTGAACATTCTTGAACGCTCCTATTCTCTCTTCCCCCTTTCTCCCCTTTTCTTCTTTTCTCTTTCTTTTATCACAGCAACTGGTTTTGCAACTTGTCGGCAGTGTTTTTCTCGTTCTCTTCTCACAGCAGCTGGTCTTGCATCTTGTCGGCAGTGCCGAGTTTTCAAGTACAGATACACACATGTTAATTTTTTAGCTCAAATCAGTCTTTCTTTTTTTATCTATCTTTTATTTGTCTAATCTCACAAAATGGTCTCCTACGCACTCACGATCCTGGCCGCGGCCGTCTCGGCGGTATCGGCCGGCACACCTGCAGGATTCCAGCCAGCCACCAGCAAAGATCTTGTTGTCGAATTTGGCAATACGCTCATTAACGGCCAAGTTATTCCCAAAAACCGTAAGTAGAGTCGGGATCACGGATTCACATCGCCTTTTGCTGTGCATCTCGTCTTGGATAGGCTTCAGATCTTATTCCTTCAAATTCTGATGTCTGATCTCAAACCCTTTTTTCTTCTCTCTTCACTCTGGGGCCTTTTTATCTTTCTTCACTCGGGGCTTTTGAAACAGTCTTTGCAAATCTGATTCTAACCTCCCGATTCATGCAGTCGCGAGCAGCCAACCTCGCATTGGCACGACCCAACGCCTCACCGGCTCGTCGTATGCAGTCATCATGGTGGACCTGGATATCCCCACCAACACTCCCGGCCAGACCTCGACACTACTTCATTGGATGCAGATGGGCCTAAAACCGGCCACTCAGGCTACGGCGCTGGGCGGCAGCAAGAACAGCCAGGGTAAAACGCAACCACAGCAGGAAGTTTTCTTGCTGCAAAACTCGTCAAACCAGGCTCCGGCCGCCGCCTACATTGGTCCCAATCCGCCGGCGCGCCAACCGCTCAGCCACCGCTACACGCAGATTCTTGTTGACACCAGCGGTGTCAGCGCAGAGTCGTCCTCAATGGCCACTCTGATGAAAGCGGCCTCATCGCGCCAAGGCTTTAATGTCAACCAGGTTCTGTCCAGCGCCGGCCTGCAGAACAAGGTTGTGGCTGCCAACTTCTTCAACGTCACCAATCCGGGGCCGGCCAACCGCCAGCCGAGCAGCAACGTGGCCAATGCTGGGGGCGCCGGAAACGGCACTGGCAAGGCTGGCAGTACTGGCACCGTCACCAAGTCTGCACCAACGGCCACTTCGTCTCCAATCACGGCCGGCGCCGCAAATCTTGCCGTTTCGGCCGCTGCTGCCGTTTTTGGCCTGATGGCGTTTGCCGTCGCTCTTTGAAAGGCAATACCTTTTGTTGATTGTACGGTTTTTTTTGGAAGGCCGGAGGAAGGAAGGGCTTCTCTGTCTTTTTTTCGCTCCCAGTCTCATATTATGAGACTTTGTTTCAGCACTTTGACAGTGTCTACTCGAGTAGAGGTTCATGGCTGCCATTAAACGTATGCAGCTTTTGCTGATGCACATTTTCAATGGCGGGTTCACAAACGAAAAAATCACCACACCATCCGGGTCTGTACATAAACTCGTTTACATACATAATTCAAACTGTCTTTTGTGTTTTCTTAGATACGTCTCACGTACGACGGTTTTCAAGCGGTAGCAGAGCAACTTGTTATCACAAGATATATTGCAGAGCATCAGCATGGCCAATTCATCGGAGACCGTACTCCGTACGGAGTAATACGTTGTACTAATACGTACACGTATCCATACTCGTACTTTGAAATTCAAGTCTGGAGTATGGATAATATGGGGTAGAGTGAAGCACGTTCCACCTCAGCGACTTTGCCTTATTGGGCAACCGCAGCGCCGCAACGTGCACCAGAGCCTGCCCGGGCGGTAATTTTGACGCTAAGCCAATTTGGGATTCCGCGCGGCATCTCTTTTTTGCCATGTTCAGTGCCAGCAAGAATTGTTTGTCATTTGTTTCCCGAAGCACACAACAACCGCCTTCGCGAAAGCTTAGCAGTGCGATCTCGATGCTTTGCGATGGTCCCTTTGGCCAGTTGCTCAGCCTGGCCGCAATGCAGGAACTTGCGTGCTTCTAGCAGCCTCATCATGTCCTTGCTTTGTAAGAGGAGCATCAGCGTTCTCGCACAGACTGCTTTGCTATCATAATCGTCCTCGCATTAGCTTTATTAGTTTATCTTGTTTCTCGTTAGTTTTTTGTCCCTTGTTTTGTTCAGGCATGCCGCTGAGTTGGCCTATCTGGGATGCGAAGCAGGCGAGCGGTGTACTCGTATCCACTTCTACTCATCATTGTCCTTTGGCCTTCTCTTTTCTCTCGGTAATATTGGCTACTTAGTACTCCGTACGCCGCCTTGCTCTGTCATTGCTCGACAGCAACGTATCCATACATGCGAAGCAAGGCCGGCATGCGACACAATGCCTTCCCCTGACGAAATTGCGTGCGTTACTAGAAGATTCTCTGGTGCGGCTGCTGCATCGTTGGATCTTTGTCATTCGTGATGTCTAGTAGTACGAGTGCTCGTATCCATAGTCTGTAATAATACAAGGCTCAGCAGAGGCCCAGTTCCTTTGTATTGCCCTTTTCTTCTAGACCCCTTGTCCGCCCCTTTTTGTGTTTTGTTCCTTGTTCGCAGCATCTATATCATCCTCTTCCATAATTTCTTTCGCACTCTCGCACGCTCGCACACTTGCACACTTGCACAACTCTATATAAACGCCGTGCTCTTCCTGTCCGTCTCGCCTCTCCCTGTTCACTTCCACAAACAGTTCCACAAGAATGGTTTCCAACGACACGCCCCTCTCCTACTATCTGGTTCCCGGTCTTCTTGCTCTTTCTGTGCCAATCCTCTATCGTCTCACCGCGTCCTCGCTTTCTTCCTCGTCTCCCCCCCCTCAAGCACAAGCCATGGCTCCATCCAAAGTCCACACCATCGTGGTCTTGGGCGCTGGCCTAACCGGCGTGCCTCTTGCGCACCACCTGCTCAAACACACGCCCGGAAACATCAACCTGCGCGTTGTCCTTGTGTCGCCCAACGATTCGGTTTTCTGGAACATTGCCTCCGTTCGCGGCATCCTGCCGGCAGACAAGCCCGGCGACCCGGGCTTCGGCGACGATAAGCTCTTTGCCCCACTGGCACCGGCATTTGCCGTGTATGGCAACCGTTTCGAGCACGTCGTCGGCCGGGCGGAGCGCCTCGACCCAGACGGCAGCACTGTCGACGTCGCCCTGCTGGCGCCGGATGCGTCTGGCGCAAAGGCGAGGACCATCGCATACGACACACTCGTCATTGCCACTGGATCGTCCTTCACCGACGGACTGCCCTTCAAGAACGTGCCCAACGGCGGCTCCGCTGCCACCAAGGCCGCGCTCGCCCAGCTGCGATCCGCCATTCGCGCCGCCAAGACCGTGGTCGTGGCTGGCGGAGGCCAGACCGGCGTCGAAGTTTCCGGAGAGCTGGGACACGCCTACGGCAGCAAGCGCAAAGGCACGGGTGACGGCAAAAAGGACATTGTGCTGGTGAACAGCGACAGCCTCCCACTGCGCTGCTACGGCGGCAAGGAGAGCGTGCAGCGGGAGGCGCAGAAAAAGCTGACACAGCTGGGCGTGCGCGTGCTCAACAACACGCGAGTGAGCGACGTGAAGCCGGCCGGCGGCGACAGCAGTGCCGGTATCGCCTCCAAGAAGATCCTCACGCTGACCTCGACCGAGCCGTCAGCAGAGCCAAAGACGACGGTCCTGGAGGCGGATGTGTATATTCCAGCCTTCGGCATCGTTGCCAACTCGCAGTTTGCCCCCGAAAAGATGCTGGACACGTCGCCGGCCGGCCGGCGGCGCCTGCGCGCCCGCCCAACGCTGCAGGCCGAGAACTACGACAACATCTTTGTCGTGGGCGACGTCTCCAACCTGGACTCGGCCCTCGGCAAGTACGCCACCGACCAGGTCCACCTGCTGGCCGAGCAGCTGCAAATCTACCTGCAGAACTGGCGCCTGCAGCAGCTGGACGACGGCGAAAAAGACAAGCAGCCGCAGCTGCAGCCGCAGCCCCTCAAGAAATACACCCCGGCCACCGGCGTTCTGTTTTCCGTCACCACCGGTCCCAGCGGCGGCGTCGGCCAATTCGGAGACACCAAGCTGTACAGCTTCCTCGTCTGGTACTTCAAGGCCAGATACCTGGGCACCGACTGGCTCGCCGACCTGACTGCCGGCAAGCGCACATTGTTCAAGACCAAGTGGTAGAAAGCGGCGGCGGCGGCAGCAGCAGACATGCGAGTATGGACACACACATCATCCCAAAGAACTTGTGGCTGCGATCTCAAGGTGGAATTGGTGTATCCGACGGTAAAGGGGCGCAGGCATTTTTGCGTTGCTGGTAAAACTCTGGAATCACCTCCCATTTGTTATCGGTGTTGTTGTGAATAAGCGGTTGAAGAAGACAAGACGTCTACTAATGTTGTCGCTATTTTGATAATAATATGACATGTTGCTCCATCGGCCCTTTATCACTGCAGGCAAATCAATCGCTCGGTCTTAAAAAGGAGTCAGATTATCTCTCTCCCAATATCTAAGAATCTAAGAATAAGCCACAAAATAAAATAAAATAAGGATGAAATAAAACTAAAAAAAAAAAAAAAAGAAGAAGAAGCTCAGTCTTCCTTCTTGCCCTGTGCGGTTCTGCCTTTTTATCTAACACATCGTTCTAAAGGTCTTTCCAAAGATCTCACTAAAGAAAGCGAGCGCTGCAGTCCAGTCGCATCGTGCAAAAATAAAGATGCGGAACTCTAAGACAACTTCGTGTGTAAGGAGTGCGTCGTATTACACACTCCTTCAGAGATGACTTGTCTTCTCTCCTTTGGGTTCGTAGATGTGTTCCCTGATGTACTTGGTTAAAGCAACATCGCCCCACTCCTCCCACTCAACCCACTGCTCTTCCGGCAATGTGCTGACGCCGTCGCGCCGAGCTGCCTTCATGACTTCTCGCGCAACAATGATACTAGCCTCACGGACACGCTCAATGCGCGGGTAGATGAGGCCCTTGTGGATCTCTTCGGCGTTGAGCGTCCCGGCTAGCGCTTCGGCGGATATGTAGATCATATCGTCGGTCACACGCGACGCCTTGGACAGAATGGCCCCCAGCCCAATGCCGGGAAAGACGTAGACGTTGTTGCCCTGGTTCGGATAGTAGGTGATGCTGTGGTCGCTGGCCGTCTTGACCGTGTAGGGCGCAAACGGAGAGCCAGACGCGAAAATAACACTGCCTTCCGTCCAGTTGATCGCTTGCTCAAACGTGCACTCAGCCTTGGTCAGCGGGTTGCTCAGCGGGAACAAAATCGGCCGCCGACCCACGCCGCCCGCGTCAACAGATGCTTTGAGCGCCCGCACAATCGACTCGGTGAACACGCCAAAGGTCGCCGTCAGTCCAACAAGAGCCGTTGGTTTCACGTATTCGATAACCTCCTCCAGCGTCCGGAACTGATGCCCGTTGTTGTCGCTGCGCGCAAAATACTTCTTGTGGTCGGCCAGCTTGTCGCCACGGTCCTTGGTCACGAGGCCCTTGGTGTCCACAAGCCAGAACTTGTCGCGCGCAGCCTGTTCCGAGAGCCCGCGGCGTGTGTAGTACTCCACCAGCTGCTTGGCCACACCGACACCTGCCGAGCCTGCACCCATAAAGACAAGACGCTGCTCTTCCAGCGGCACGCCCGACAAATTTGCGGCGCCAATGTACCTGTGTCGTATTAGTATGTAGGCGCAACGCGGAGGGGGGGAGTTTTTGTTGCCTTCTCTTGTGAAATGGCCACATTCATGGGACTACTCACCCAGCCAACACGACGGCACCAGTGCCTTGGATGTCGTCGTTGAAGCACGTGTAGCGGTGGCGATAGCGGTCCAGGTAGTTAAAGGCCTTTTCGCTCTCAAAGTCCTCGAACTGCACAACCATGTTCGGGTAAACGTCGGCTGCAGCCTCCATGAACTCGTCCATGAATGCTTGCTGATCGCTCACGGGAACACGCTTAGCGCGGATCCCAAGGTACAGAGGGTCCTTGAGGTTGTGTTCATTCGAAGTGCCGCAGTCAAGGACGATAGGCAGCGTTTTATCCGGGCGAATGCCCGCGGCAGCAGTGTACAGAGACAGCTTTCCGATCTGCGCACGTAGCAAGTGTAAGTATATCGATTTAAAAAGGAATGAGAAAACCAAACCAAAAGAAAGTGTGAGAAGCGCTGAGAAGGGCCCAAAGAGGGCAAAAAAAGAAAGAAAAAAAAAGACTTACCGGAATGCCAACGCCGTTGATGCCGAGGTCGCCAAGGCCCAGGATACGTGAGCCGTCAGTCACGACACAAATCTCCGGGTCGGCATAGGGCCAATTGCGCAATATGGTTCTGATGCTCTTGCGCTGCTTGATAGAAATGTACAGAGCCTCTGGGCGGGTGTACAGGGTGGAATACTGCAGACAGACATCGCCAATGGTTGGGGTGTAGACCAGCGGCATAAGCTCACGCGCGTTGTCAATAAGCAGGCGGTAGAACAGGTCGACGTTTTCGCTCTTGAGGGTAGACAGGTACAGATACTTGTCAACGTTTGTTGGGCGAGAACGCAGCATCTTGAGAGCACGCAGGCACTGCATCTCCAAGCTCTCCATGACATGCGGTATCAGGCCTGTGAGGTTCTTGGAGATGCGCTCTTCCGGCGTGAAGGAGAGGCCTGAGGAAGTTAGCCTGGAACGAGCCATTGTGAATGAACGGAGCAGAGGCAACGGAGTGCTACAGAGGCAGAAGAGTACTACAGAGGCAGGGGGGTACAAGAAAGAGGAGCAGAGCAAAGCAAAGAGAGCACGGAGAGTGTAAAATGTAAGACATGACAGACGAAACAGCAAGGACAGGAGGAATTGATGATTCATATGAAAAGAAAAGCCGTACCTTTGTTCCATCGCGGTTCCCGCAGAACCTGGTAGCCACCAGCCTTGTGTTCAGGGATGTATTCAGTCATCTGGTACTGCTTGACTTCGCCGTAGTTTGTTTGTGTGTAGCCCCGATGCTGATCCAGCGATGCCATTTTCATAGACTCTTCAATAGCAGAAAGATCGACCGCGGACATAGGATTTAAAGCTGAAAGACGGCGGGTGGTCGAGAGAGACAAGCGCTTTGTAGATATAGACGTCTGCGAAGACCGGCCTGACAGGCTAGACAAAGATGGGGAAGATGAGCGTGGGGTAGATGCGTCTGAACTGGACGTGCTGTAGGCATACGACGCCATGGGCACCATTGCACACGAGAGCACCTGCGGACGGTGGCAAGAGAAGACAAAAGAGGCAGCAGCAGACGGTGGCGGAGAACGGGAAGGAAAACGCGCAGTGTTAGTGGTTGCGGAACGTCCAAAGCAAGACAACAGAAATGCGCGTGGGCCGAGGCTAGTAGTAATAATAGTGCTCGCCGAAAAGGCTGAATAACGAGGAGCAGAAATAGAAGAGGCAGATCGTAGCACCAGCAACGACCATGTACGACTGAGAGGAGAGGCTAACACCAACACTATTGCAACGGTGCGAAAACTGGTAGAATAACAACGAAGCAAATCGGAAAAAGGCGCCGGTAGTAGACTGCGAGAATCGACGACGATTGACTCATATAAGTTCTTTTTGCACCACAGAGCACGCAGACCCGGCTGCACAATAGCTGGATACAGACAACCCATGCGGTGCCTCTCAGGTGGGTCACAGGAGAAGGGGCCAGTCAGGGATGGTACAAGCGTGTGCGAACCAGTATCGAACTGTTAGTCTGTGACTTTTTTTGTATGGGGGGGGGGGGGGGGGGTGAAGGTGGTTTGTGGTTTGGGGGTAAGGGGTGGGGTGAGAAGAGGAAACAAGACGAGAGCTTTCACGAGACGTAGCACTACTAGCGAAAAAGGGGAGAAGCCGAAATGGAAGCCAAGAAAAAAATTGAAAAAAAATGAAAGGACAAAGCTGCGAAACTGTCGAGGCATATACGAGTACGTCGTACTCGTAAGTTTCAGCAATGAGATATAAAAAGCAACAACAATAAAAGGCCAAAAAAATGAAAAAAAAAAGTATAAGAAAAAAAACTTAATAAGCCCTGCCACTAAAAGGGATGAGTTTGGCAAAGCCCTCCGTTACCGCAGGGCTTGATGGCAGGCGTATCAGAGTAATACGGAGTAAGACGTACGACGTACACGTACTCCGTATATTGTATTATTGCCCTTCGAATGGCTTGTCGTGAGGGTTGAAGCCTAGCCAAACGATTATCTGCTAGGTCTCCCGCAGGCCGCCAGAATCTGCCGCTGTGAAAATGTGAAATGCAGGGTTCGTCCGACATCACCCGGGTTTGTTTCATGCGGAGCTCTGCTCCTAGAGAACTTGGTATCTTTTTTCAATGTCAGATGTACTCCTTGCTCGAAAGTCCCCCCGGACTGTTGACCCTGTACTCGTACGTCGTACTCCGTATTACGACAAGTTAATCGTACAGTTACAAATGAGGTCGTAAACCAATTTACGAGTACGAGTATACGGAGTACGGGATAGCAGGTGGGGGTTGTTAATTTTAGTACCTCATACATCGTGCAGAGCTGGACGTTGCGATATGGGAGTGATGGCTCTCAAATGGAAAGAGCATTCATCGAAGCTTCCTCAAGAGGCATCTGTCGGGGCGATAGGCAAAATAAATCCGACGCGGGAAAAATGATACTCTCTCTATTGCTCGCTCTGTTTTATAATGTACTCGTACCATCGTCCTTGCCACGAAAACTAAAAATGGACGAGTATTTCCTCACAGTAAGATTAGGCTCCAATAACAGGAAATTCCTCGTTACCGACTGCTTTACTCGTAAAGCAATGTCGCTCTCAGCTACCGTTCTGAGATGAGCTCTCCGTGCTCCGTTCGGTTCTCGCAATTTTTCGTTGGGGCCACCAGTGGGTCTCCAGACCGCCCGGCGGCGGAGTCCGGCTCTGGTGACAGAACTGGAGCTACTGCAACTTTCTCATGGGGAGCCACTCATTCGGATCGCTTCCCGGTGATCTTTACATAACGTTTACTCCGTACTCCGTACTCCGTATTACTCTTTACCTCGTACTCGGACTAAAGTACTTCAAGCAAAGCACAATCAAAGATGTCTTTTACATCGCGTCGTCAAGCTGACCAGCACAAAAGAGAACCTAGCATAGAAGAAAAGAGAAAAGAGAAAAAGAGAAACGAGTAAAAAACAAGATTCGTCCAACTTGGCCATTTATCCACCCAAAGAGGCCTCACCGAGTCAGTGGAAAAGGTACGACGTCTGCAGCACACATCGCAGTCTTGGCGGTGTACTTCATATTAGTATGGATACTTCAAGTACGACGTATTACAAAGTACCGAAGCAATGCAGCCAATTTAACTGCGATGTTACCGCGCTCCGAACCGCGGGTCTGGGTGGTTCTAAAAGATACAACAGTGCTGATTTTTTTTCCATACAGTATTAACCTCAACGACTGCGGAGCGTTTCGACACTCTCCCGCGCCACGCTGCCCATACGAGTACGGCGCACGAGTATGGATACTCGTATCATGAGAGTGAATTTTACAAGAGGCATCCCGCGATAATCAAGAGATTTCAAGAGATAAAAAAGCCCTCAAAGCCCTCATGCACACGGCCTGCCCGTGAGGCGTGATAAGGGATTTATGAACAGGAGACGGCTCACTTTAAGCAAGCCATAAAAAGGAGACTTCTTCGAATAAATCCCACAGTGCTGTCACGAGCCAATCAAGGAGTACATAAAACACCAGTTTTACGAGTACGAGTAAGTAGTTTTAACGTCGGGTATGGTGTTATATTACGTCGTATTACTTCGTGTGTCGTATTATTACTCCGTAATACTCGTATATCGTACTCCGTACGTCGTACAAGGCCTTTTTATTTTTTTCCTCCAGAGTTCCGAATTATCCCGAAATGCCCCTGACGTACCTCGTCCTAGTAACCATCCAAGGCACAAATGCCCCTTTCACTTGTACCCCAGAGGTCCACTCTCCGCTGAAAGCGGACCCTGAGAACCAAGCTTCCTAAACGCATCGATGAGCTCCAGTTTCAATTGACTGTAAACATCCTCCTGGTTTACCGCATCTGAAACAAGAAAACTACTCGTATGGATATTACTTCGTACTCACCTATTCTTTCAGCTGGCTTTATTATTACACGGAGAAACTCGAAGAAGCAATTCATGTTTGATGTAGAAGTCAGAAAAGTAAGGATACTAGAACGCTAAAATTGAGAAGGCCGGGATATTTGACTACGGAGGTACGAAGAACGCAGTATTACTCCACAATGTAGACAAGCCATGAGCAGCGATGGTGCACATCCTCGTAGTACGGAGAATGTCCGCGTATGGGCACTCTCGCACACTGCTGTCTTTTGTGTACTCGTACGAGTTCCGTACTCCGTAAACTGCTAGCAGTTCGGACATCGTATACGACGTATTGTCTTCTGTACGACGTACTTGCCCAAAGCACAAGTACAATATACGGGACCGGTGAGACGGCTTGACCGCCGGTATCATGCCGCGGCATTTGACTTCCGGCGCATACGAGTATGGATAGCCAAAAAACGTCAACCCTTGCGTCTCAACAGAAAAATGGCAAAAATCCGTGCACACGTGGTACCCCGTGCCCACTTTCTCCAGTCACAAGACCGATACTTCGGAACAGACGTTGATGTACATCGTGCTCCGTACTCGGGCCTTTCTGCTCGCACGTACGGAGTACGGGGAGGGCCCAGTTCAATATTTACTCCGTAGTACGAGTACGGAGTACTCGTACGTCGTATATTGTGCTAAGTAATCATCGACCATATCCATGGACCACATTCGCTCCTACGAGATGAGTCGCGAAGTGTCAAAGGAAAAAAAAGAGAATGTGATCTACTCATAGGTCCATGGCAAATGCATGTGGCACACACGCATGAAACAAAGAAGGGGAACAGGTATTTTGATGAGATATTACTCTGTATCAATATTCCGCAACACGCCGTACGTTGCAATCATACGGAGGAGGAAAGGACAGTGCAAAGAATATGGACAGAAGAGCGACACTGACCTGGCAGCCAATCTGGCCGCCTTCTCTGATGAGCACACAATCCCCAAAAGCCTTTTTTTCTAAATACGAGGCTGCTTGGGCTGGCCGTCGCAGTTCCTTTCATCCTCGGAATTACCCGTGGCTGATTTCGGGCTAACATCCTAAGGCACATCAACGCTGGTGCTTCTTCTGTTTCTTGCCGGTTTCTTTCTTCTCCAAGACGCACTGTCGGTTCGAAGGACGTGTACGAGAACTTGTCTTAAAACTTTATACGGAGCATAGCGGGCAGATCAAAAGAAACACCGACAGTCCTTTCTTAAGCTCGGCAATAAAAATTGAAGCGTCTGCATTTCTTGGCTCTACGCGAGGCAAGCTTCCATTTCTCTTTCAGAGCTGGCCAAGTACACCATTGTGCCAAGCACTTGAGCCTTCAATAAAAGGATAATACCAAAAACTAGTCGATAGCACGGAGAACAAAGGACGACATACTCGTACTCGTTTCCTGGTCTCTTTTGACACTGCAACAACACGGTGACTCATTCCTTTCCCCCCAGTCTGGCATTGGCCAAAATTGGATGGTCTATTGCCCCATCTACCCCAGAATTTGGAATGCTCGTACATGCTCGTTTACCGTAGTTTCATTCTAAATGTGGTTTGCCGCTGGACCTGTAGCTCGTAAGCTTCTTTAAGGTCTGTGCTAGCACCCAGTTTGAGCTTGGCATCGTGGTGCTACTCGTACAAAGTATCAAACTTATCCTCGGCCTAACATTTTTCATAGACAAACACGAGCGTGCGGAGTATGGAGTATTACACCCCCGACTGTGTCGTAATACGGATCAGATGCAAACTCCAACTTGCAGCCGACCGTTATCTCGAAGTTCGGCAACAAATCAAAGCCAGCTTCCAACAATGTACTGTATGTGTATGGCGTAATATATCACGGATATGCTTCTGACGCATCATTTCTACCTCGGTCTGTACGAGTAAGCAATAATACTCACTCATCAACAAACCGCTATTCGGTTGATTTTGTCCTTTCAACCCTGTATCGGCAGAGATATCCGCATTCCATCTTTAATAACCGTAAAAAAAAGTCTACGAGAACTAATCGGAGCGCAAAACGTCTCTTTTAATTTGGTTTGCCGTAGGAGGATCCTGCCACAGGGCTACTTCGCACGCCGTAGAAAGCTAGGGTACTACGAATAAAAACCCACCGTTGTTGCTCAGCATCGTCATCTCCATCATGTCATGCTTCTTGCATGCTTGTGGGCTGAAAGGGGAGTGGTTGTTTGGTGGTCGAGTCTGAATAAAATGTGATTAATATTTATTTTTTGGCCTTAAAAATGCAGAATAGATTTAATGGCAAGAACGACAACGAAATCGAGAACAAAAGAACAACATAGTTTGGGGTATTTGTAGTAAAAAACGTAAGAAATGGCAAAACAAAAGGAAACCAATAGAGTAAAAAAGGTGAGGCCACCATCAAGTTTGCCGATGGTGCCAATGACAAATGAAACAAACAAAGACATCGACAAATGCATCAAAATAGTGAAAGGGAAAAGTAAGGAAGGAAGGGGCAGGTAAATGTCCCACAGACGGCAGAAAAGAATGGTCCAGACACAAGTTGAAAATAACAGAGGCCCGCATCCACTCATGCTTTGCGGAACAACCTCTTCGTCCCACCAACTTTGCCCATCTCGCCAAACTTGCCTTCCACTTGATCAGACACCTTGCGCTCGCCACTAGCAATGCGCACTTTTTCCTTGACGCTCTCCACCCAGGCCTTGCTCTCTTCGCTCATCTCGATGTTCTTGGCTCGGGGCCCAGACATGCCCAACGAGCTGTCTTCCTCGGTCCAGCTGACATGTGAGCTCGACCGTGACCTTGTCGATGTACCTGACGACGGCGTGTCTGAATTCTTGGCCACTGTGGATAATGATAATGGCGTGCGCGGTGCCCTGCTGTTGCTGCTGCTGGTATCCTCGGCACCACTTCTTCTCGTCTTACGCACGTTCAGCGGTGATAGCGCCACCGGGGAATCCAGCGCTGAGCTGGGTCTGCTAGGAGGGCTCGACCCGACCCGGCTGTTGACTGAAGCTGTCACGGTAGGCGGAAGATCGCGAATTTCAATCTTGCTATCACCGCCCGCCTTTGACCTTCTGCTGTGGTGACTGGCATACTCTTTGAGATATTCGCTCAAATCGGCCCAGCCGCCGCCCACGCGCACCATCACACGTTCGCCATTCTCGCCGACAAGGCGAATAAAAAGCTTAATTGGCGCCTCACCCGTGGACCTTGAAAGATGATAGAGCTTGATGTCTTGATTTGCCCTTTGCTGCCTTGGTCGCGGGTTCCGTGCATATGCAGGCGCCAGCAAAAAAGACGGCGTCCCCGATCTTGACGACATGCTTGACGTGCTTCGGACATTGTCTGCCGTAGTCTTGGCTTTCCGCGGCGGCCTGAAGTCTGGAGGATTCAGGTGACTTAGCGGTGGCGACGGTTGCGAGGAGAGGTGAATCTTGGCGGGAATCGACTCTAGTATCTCGCTGATCTGCTGCTGAAGATGGTCATCGTCGCTACACACGCTCATCCGGCGACTGCCGGGTTCACTCTGGTCGTGTATCAAATCTGATCCTTCGTCGTCATTGTCGCCGTCATTCAAGATAAAGGACAGCTCCACTGGCGTCCTCGGGGCAGCAGGGCTCTCATCGCCCGGTATCTCCGTCACGGTTGGCATATCACTGAACGTAACAGTTGAGCGTAGGCTAGAACGGAAGTCAGGCGGTGAACTTGAAGTCAACTCGCGCTCGCCTCGAAGCTCCTGATTGTCTTGGTCTACTGACGCATTCAATGTTGCATCAAAGCTCGGCTGCTGGTTATGGGTTTCACTAAAACTGGCAGTGTTGCTGGGGGTGTTGTTACTGCTGCTTAGCACCGCATTGTCCGAAGTTACTCGAGCAAGCGAGAAGGGGTTGCTAGAAGCATTGTCGATGGTAGTCCCCTTCTTGATCGAGGGAAGAGAAGGCTCTGACCCCAACGATTCAAATGAGCTCCGTTGAGAGAGACTGCGAGGGGGTGTTTGAAAACCGCGATGTAACCGATCCCATGCATCGTCGGCATCATCGGCAGGGCGCTGCTCAATGTCCGATGCAGCTTGCTGCTTCTTTGAATCCACGACGTCGGCTGAAGAGTCGTACTGCGTTGGAGGTGACAAAATAACTCGCCTGTTTACCACAGCTTTGCCCCATTTGGACTCCCTGAGTCTTCGCTCACACAAGGCTACCCATTCGCCATATTCACGCTCTGCAGCGTCAACTCGGTCAATCCAGCGCTCTGGCAGCACATCCTCCCATCCGTCGAGGCAGTCCAGCATGTAGTCGGTTATTTGACCCGCTTTTGACACATTCTTCTCCAGCAGAGCTTTTGTAGCTGCAAATTCGTCTGCATCCAAGTCGGTGACCTCATTTCCAAGACGGCCCCACGCTGCTTTCATAGTAGCTTCAACGTCTTCGAGAATCTCTAATAGCGTAGGTATCTTCTTCAAAACTGACAGTCGTATCTTCCATACTTCTAATAGCCGGACCAACTTGGACAGCTGAGGTAAGGCCTGAAGGACAATGGCGGCGACCACAGCAGTCAGATCGTCCATTTTGGTAAACGTCATCTGAGACGACACGGATTGGCGTCGCTCACTTGCATCTCGCAGTGGGGTTCCGGGTCGCGACAAAGGAAAAATGTAATTGTGCAGTACATGCCGCTTCAGTTCTTCCACCTCGAGTTCTTCTATCTCGCGCTCTATTTCAGCGATCTTGTCGCTATATTGAGCAACGTCGGTGGCAAGAAGACTACCCATCCATACGACACGGTTTGTGTCTTCAGCCACAACAGGTTGATGTGCACTGCGTGTTATTTGTTTTTCTGGAGTTCGGACGACGTTTTCTGTGAATGATGGCAATGGCGATTCATTGCCTCCAAAGTCGTCACTTTCCGTTGGTGGTCCTTCAAAGCCCGCCGAACCCCCTGCTTCTGGCCATTTCCATTGAGATACCTCGTCCAACCATTCTTGAATGCTGCTCGAAGCCCGGGCCGCCCGCAAGGCAAAAGACTGGTCCGACGAAGTTGCCATGTCCAAACACTCCTTGATAGGGCCAGAAGGATGGAGTAGAGCTTGAACTGCCCTAGACGGCGCAAGCTGTGACACGAGATTGTCCGGTTGCTGTACATAGTATTGCTGCCGCGTAGGGGAACCGGATATCGAGCGGTAGTACTTTCGGTTTGGAGTGTTAAGGTGCCCTGACGGCACAGGAAGAACGGGGAAGACGCCCATCGCATCGGCGGATTGGTTCTTTGATCAATAAAATAGCCACAGTCTCTTCCCCACGACACCCATGCGTCGTAATATAGCTTCGACCTCCGATACCAGATGCCTCTTAAAGTCTTGGTTTAGAATTTTTTCGGCCGGTATATTCTTAACCCTTCCTCTCTTTCAATTTTTCACATTGAATCAGCATCCCTGCTAACTTGAAGGAGGTACCCAACATCAACACGCGTGTAAAGTGGGGGAAAAGTGGACAAAAAGTAGACTGTTGGGTAATTTTGATATATTAGACAGTCGAAAATAAGGCTGAGAGGATGCGATGCTTGCGTTGGTTGGTTATACGACGCGTCGCGCATCAAAAAGTTGGCCGGAGTGTTGAGAGATCGAAGAAATCAGCTGAAGAGTGTAAGACAAGAATGGAGGCGTGTCGGCAAGCAGATAACAGAAACGGTAACCGTAGACGTAAACGAGAGTGTTTCAAGTCAATCCACCGGGCAAATCAACGGCTAAAGAAACTGCAGTATAACAGGCCGTACTTTGTCGTAGAGATCGAGACAAAATGAGAGACATCGAAAAGACGAGAAAGATGGCGAAGCAGGCAAAAGTCTGCCTATGGTTTCTGCATCTTGCAAATTGGACCCCGCGCCGTCTCTGTGCTGCGTCCTTCGCTCACTTCTCGCCGTCTGCGGGCGGATAGGAGTTAGGACTGACGTGTCAGGGCCCCCTTTTGTGAGATGTTTGAGTGTTTGATTCGTTCGCGATTTTTTTAAATTGGGCAGAAGCTATTAATATTACGGACTATTACAGAGGTTCATGCGCGCCACACAAATAACGTGACCATGTTGAAAAATGAATTGGAAATGGGAAAGAGCGAGCTGGTCTGTGCATCCTTTAAGGACCCCGACTGCCCGCTGAACTTTGACTTTGACAGATTTGGGCCGAATTCCCTATCCTTGCAAAGTGGCCTGTGCCATGACGGCTCTGGTTTTCTCTTTTTCCTGGCTCCATCGCTCCTTCTGTGATGACTGCAAGAGGCTGACGTGCTTGAGTCATTAGACGAAGCAGACGGTTATACGGAGAAGGTGCATACGGAGTACCATATCCTTACGTCGTACATATGCAGTAAGCCCCACGTACTCGTAGATCCACACTGATTGCAGATGAAGAATAAAAGAAGGCAGAAACACAGGTATTGAGGAAACACGGATAACATAACCAAGTCTCTTTTTCAGTCTGTTTAAGTCTCAATTCGTGATCAGCTTCGTCTTGACTCTCGTTACAATCCCTCATAGGGTATATATTCAGCGTGGCTTTTTGAAGACAGAACCAGTTGTTCCGCAAACCCAGGTAGATGTTTGCTAACCTGCAAAAGACATCATCCAAAGCAGCCCCAAAATATAAACAAAAAGGCCAAATAAAAGCAGAACAGAGCAAAATAAACTGTCTGTCCATTTTATAACCACCCCGTCCGCCACATCGAAACGCCTGAATAAAACAAGAGACCGAAATCTGAAAACCCCGACCTGATTTTCCCCCTTTACATGTCCGTGTTCATCATGTCAAAACCAAAATTCGTGCTGAAAAGGCCTGCAAAGGTTTGATCTGTGCTACTTCCCATTCCCTCTGGCGGGAAATCCAACCACTGGTCAAAATCCAGCTTCATGCTGTTAGGATCCACCGCTGTCACTTCCCACTCGAACGGGTCTTCTGATACTGCGCTGGCGGATGGTGTTAAGCCCCATAGTTGATCAGCCCCATTGCTATTTGGCGCTATACCGGCAGCAATTGTGGCAGCAGCACCATTAACAGATAGGCTTTGCGTCTTTGCGATAGGTACCGCGCTCATACTGCAGTCGATGGATTGGTGGTTTTGCGGTGCAACGTTCCCTACACCAGGCACCGCAGACATCGATGACACAGTGTTGTTGTTTGTGAACGCACCATTGGCCGCCGCTTTCGCAGCATGAACGTCATTCACATCATTTTCTTCTGCGGGAGGAGTTGTGCGCGTTGAGTGTGGTCTTGACCTATTGGCAGCGTACATGGCGACCGCATGAGCCACGCCATGCTCGGTATATGGGACACCCACATTCGAGGTAGCTTGAAGCAAAGATGCGGAGGCCCCGTCTACAGGAGTGCTGGTACCGGTGCCAGCGGCACTGTTCCCTCCTGCAGCACCGGACGGCATTCTGCCATACGACGGGCCATCGTCCGCAAAGCCGGCTATGGCAGCAAGGTCAATTCCGGCCTTCTTCAGAAGCGATTCAACAAACCCTTTGGCAATCTCGGCTGCCGCATAAGTGTCGCGCAAGCTCTCCATGACGCGCATGCAGGTGATCAAGCCAAACACGGCCTGTTGGCGCCTCTCCTGTGAAACGGCTCCCTTGATGTCAAGAAGATGCGCAAACATAGCTGGTAAGAATACCGTGACACCCGCAGTCGGCAGGTAGGGCTCTAGCCGCAATCGCAGTAGCTCGCTGCCCATGCGAGTGACACAGTCGGCAGAGTCACGCACACGTATGCGCGAGAATTCTTGCTGCTCAATCGGAAGAACCGGAGCGCCGCCCACTGCAGGCTGAATGCGCGGCCGGTGAAGTGCCGACATCGTGGTGTGATAAACCAAATGCAACAGGGTTCGCTGAACAGCAATGGTTGTTCGCCCATTCTGTACATCTGCCGTCGTCAACGGTGTATTCCTGCACGATGGGGGCAGAGCAAGCAGCCAGCCACGCAGTTTGGCGTCGATTTTGTCAACGGAACTCGGCCCGTTGTTTTTCCCATCGTCATCCAGCGGACGGTTAGGATACAGCATCATGGTATTGTTGCCCTTCCCAACATCCGCGGATCGCTGCCGACCTCGAGGGAGAATGGTGTATTGCTGCTGTAACATGCAACCCACCAGCACGCAGAGCTTTGCCTTCTCGATGCACAGTTCGGCCAGCTCTTGCTGCATGGCCACATCGCGCAGCAGGCGACACTCGACAGGCACGACGTTGATGTCGCTCGGTAAAACGGCTATTTCGAAGTCGGCTGTTGTCAACATGGGCACGTCTGCATCCTCGCTGCGAATTCGCTTTGGCCGCCGCATGCCCAGCGCAATCATACGGTCCCGCATAAAGCAGCACCACCAGAGAAGCTTTCGCAGGCGCTGGCGGGCTGGAGTTTCACCAGTCGTGCGAGGGTCGCGATGAAGACCAATAGTATGCGCCAGAGACACTGCAACTCCCATCCAATGCCATGTGTCTTTCTGGTCATCCGGCGTTTCGTACCAATATGTCATGAGGAGGAGCGCTTGAACAAGAGTGAGGCGATCTGTCTCATAATCAAAATCGTACAGAGCCTGTGACCTCACGTCAGTATGTCAAGCTCCACAGGTCGACCGAGAACAGGTGTTTTAAACAACCATCATCCTCTCATCCTTGTGAGGCTCATCCTTGTGAACATTGAACTCACCCTAGCTTTCATGAAGAAGGTTTTCCGAGCCTCGCGCCGACGGCTGAACCCGACCGCCTTTAAATACTTGGCCGGGACGAAAGATGCAGCCGTGAACATCACGGCGTGGTACAGCAGAAGGCTAACCGTGCCATGCTCGCCGCTGGGGCTACTGATGGTCTTCAAAAATGGTTGCAGTTCTAGCAATGGCATATATGGATGGACAAACTCAACATAGGCATGCAGAAGTGCCTTTTGCAGGGTTTCATCAGGCAGAGTGAATGCTCCTTTGCTGTACAGGCAAACAATGTCCTCAGGTGCCATCTTTGCAGGAAGCGGCCGAATAAAACCCGGTAATATGTTTGATACCTGCTGCATGGGATCGCCAAGAAGATTGTTCATCGGAAGTAGGGGATAGCTGTGCACTGCAAACGGCGCAGCTGCGGAAGTTGAATTGGCGCCATTGGTGGTGACGGCTGTTTTGGGTAGAATCATAGGGTTGGCGCCGGTGACACCGATCTGCTGCGACTGGGCTGGAGGAGCTATAGTATGAGGTTAGAACCCCAGAACCAAAGCTTAAAGTTGCGCGTGGGTAGCTGGCAGCGCCAGGCTGGCCAGCCAAACTGCATGAGCGCACTTACACGAAAGGCGAAGATTGAAATTATCAATCGGGGATTGAGATGGGCCAGAGACAGACCCAAAGCCGTTGGAAATGCCCAAGTCGCCACTCTGGCTGTGGGCGTGGCTGTGGCCATGGCTATGGCCATGGGCCGTGTGACTGTCGTGGTTGTGGAAAGTTTGAGGTCCGGGTACAACTCCGGCAGCTTCGCTTGCGTTTAAAAAACCTCTCCTGTTCAGGGCAACGGCGCTATTAGCACAGGGTGGCCGAAAAAGACAGCAGGGAGAGGATCATCGTGCAGTCAACAGATATACAAGCAAGATGTACACAACTTACCGTCTTCTGCGGCCTTCTTGAACCACACACTCAATCTTATCCCAGCGGCAGTTTCCGCAAGGATATGTCTCGACCACATCACAGCGCACCTTTCGATTGCGGCAGCTAACGCAGGCACGAGCTGCGCGCCGCTTGATGATCTTTCCCGCCGCATTGGTGGTAACATTGGCATTAGCACCGTCTGAGCCGCCTGCAGACGCCCCGTTGAGTTGTGCACCCTTCTTTTCACCCTTCCTCTTGAACTTTCGCTTCCTCTGGCCTGTGGGGGCTGCAGCATCCGGCTGGGTCACCGGATCGGATTTTGCGTCGGACCCAGCAGGTATTTTTGGATTGATAGCTGGAAACAGAGTGGCAGGCTGCTTGCTTGCCCCGTTCGAGTGGACGTCGGTTTTTGTTTCACCGCTACCGAAGTCATCGCTTTCCCTAGGACCGCCGCTGGTGTTGCTAAAAGGAGGTGTATCGACGTCTGCATGCTGAGCATCTGAGCCAGGGGCAGTATCGAAGATGCTTGCGTCCGAGGAGTCGGAACTCGAAAAATCGTCCATGGTGCTCTATGATATTCAGAAACGCCCCACCCGTTGCGTTTCGAGGCTATGTGGTGTTGACAAAATCTGTTTCCTGACTTTGCTTCTCGTTACTACTACTATGCGCCCGTGTTCACAGGCTGTTTTTGCCAGTTTGTTTCTTAATTCTCTCGTGTTCCTTGCAATATGCAACAGACTTGGTCGTGGCTCCGGATCGCTTTATAAAGCGCTTGTTTCTCCAACTCGGGGTAAAGCGAGTATGAGACATGAATGTGGGCGGCAGGGACGTAATGGTAAAATACGGACTGGTGGTGATGAGCTGTACCAAGCTGACCCGGAAAGTGTTGATTTCGGAGCCGTTCAGAATCTTGGGGGCTTGGAGCTAAAAAAGTATTTGTTCTCGTGACGTTTAACCGTCTTGTGGCTGCCAATTTGGGTAAGCAGTTCCTAGGGCTTAATACATGTGGTGAAGAAATGTATGCTCTGGACGAGATTGCTGTGGCAAGTAGCGTAAGGGTAAGAGAAAGAGGAAAGAAAAACAACAAGAAAACAAAAAAGTCAAAATTAACAAGACCGGTATGGAGTGGAGATTGGTCCAAGACAACAAGACGAACACCCGGCAAATAGAAAGAAAGCCAAAACCCAGAAAAGCAGAAGCTGGAAAGAGAGATTTTGAAAAATCCAAGGCCTTTTTTATTTTTAAAAAGTAAAAGAAGTCTTCAGTCAGAAGTAGGATGAATAAAAAAAGGAGTGGAGTCGAGTGGGCAATAGGAATGTATATACTTTTTAAACAAAGCGACGACGGGCAACTGGGGAAGATTGACTTGGACTAAAAAAGGAGAAGCAGCACCAAGGCAAAAACGGTGACTGACGAAACGGCGACTCGAGCAGAAATACAATACGGTCCGAGAATACAAAAGAGTGTACGTTGTATGAATTACAATTGCATGGAGTATTAGCAGAAGCACCACTAGATGCCAAGAGGAAAAAGTGCTTGAGATACACACATAGTACCTTGTTAAAGAAACCACCAAACTGAAGACTTACACCTGATTTGCCAGTCATGGTCCCTGCTGCTCCTACTTTTCCTAGTAATACGCCTAAGGCGTAAGAAGAAGCGGGTAAAAAAAATAGACGGTGCCAATACTTCTTTGCTTATGAACAAACCTGGTCAGCAGAAAGTGCTTGAAGTACAGACGAAGTACCTTGAACAGAAGTGACGTGATATTGAGCGACGTAACTGTAAGTACGACGTATTATCTTTTACATTGTATACTTTTGCAATTGATATGCTGCATTATCTTACATTGTATGGATACACTTCTACTCGTGTTGATATGTTGAGTGAGCGGGGGTGAAGCAATCCATGGCTTTCGATTTGGCTTACGACTTCTGGTTTGGCCTTCTTCCTCATTGGCTTTCTTCCTCGAACTAAGACGTGTTACCTAGAGAGTGCGGGGTGCAGTCCAAAAATCGCCCCAAAACTCCTGATGCGGCTGCGGCTGCGGCTGCGATTGGCATTTGCTGCCATTTTGATTTCTTTCTCGCTCTCTCTCCCTCTGATGCCCAGTCTCGCCACCTCCAAGTCTTTTACTCCCAAGCCAGTTTCGACGATCGGTACGTGCCTTCCCAAGCGGGGGAAACTGGGGATGGATAGGCTGGGGGAGAAGGGGGGAAAGGGGAAGGTACTCGTAGAGAACGCCAATGGGCGAAAGGCAAAAGACTTGCTGTGGTAATAATGCTCGTACGGCTACGGGTCCCCACGGGTACTTTCAAAATACTTCCTGATTTGGTGCGCTGGGGATGACGCTAGCAGGAAAACATGACTGAGGAATTTTTTTAGCGGAATCGCACGAGCACCTTTGTGCGGAAACCGACAGTAAATACGAAAATCCGGGCTTCGGGGCAAGCGCATCTCATACAGCACCGAGTGGTGCGCAGAACCGTACGGGCTGTAGCAGTGCTCGTACAGAGAATACTACTTCGGTCGAACTTTTATTGGGTTAGCCACAGAGGTCTTCAACAACGGCTCGCACAAATTGGCCTAGGGCGAAAGAAAAAGCTCAGCAAGAATCAGGGGTCCTCGAGCGAAAGAAGTAATGCAATGCCCTTTCTTGTGAAACATCATGGCACACTATTATCAGTTTAGCAGCCAAGGCGAGTCGGTGAGCACACGACCTTTTTTCGTCTGTTGAGACTTCCTCGGACTTGTGTTCCGTCTACTTCTCCGGTATCTCTGGCTCTCCATCCTGCTTGTTCTTCACCTCGCTCGTTACATTCTTGCGGAGCAATAGTGCTTCGTACATTTTGAGATACTCGTACTCGTACAGTGACCATGAAACACGATGACACAACCGCTCGCAATGCGAGTAATCACAAGCCAGTCACATGTCCCAGCATTTGCTACGTCGTAATATCGTATGTGGTATGGAATAGTTCTTGAGAGC
The DNA here is from genome assembly GCA_019925385.1 of Raffaelea deltoideospora. Taxonomy (NCBI): domain Eukaryota; kingdom Fungi; phylum Ascomycota; class Sordariomycetes; order Ophiostomatales; family Ophiostomataceae; genus Raffaelea; species Raffaelea deltoideospora. Next base: position 1,051,631 of record JADHKP010000001.1, read on the forward strand.
AGTGATATGCCTACGTACTCGTATGGAGCTGAGGTCCCATATCGAACTGGTATGTCGTCGGCAAGAACCGGAATGCAGGCCTGGAATGGGTTCAGGAAGAAAGTGCATGTATCCATACTCCGTACCACGGAAATCACTCCGTATCATACTGTAGAGTACCATGCATAAAACTAAAGGCTCATATGCTGCGAAGTATCCATACTCGTACTACTCGTACTCCTTACTCCGTACTTCCTTCGTACAGGTGCGGAGCAAATTTTCACGAGTGCTTCCGTACGGGTACAGTTTGCTGTGAATCGTACGGAGTACACCGGCGAACCGGATCCGTAGAGCCCCTGCGATCTCCTCACCAATGTGTCCCTCCCCTCTCCACCTCTCTTCTGGGTTTCACTGCCCCGGCTCCGCAATCAGTTCCCCGTTTCCTCTCGTACAAAGCGGAATACTCCGTGACCTCCGCAGATAGGAAGGCGTCAAAGTCAGCAGCAATGATTTGCATCGATACGAAGTGCCCATAACGCTACTTGTGCTCGTATGCTACGGTGCCCATCGTATTGTCCTTTCATGTACCCGCACTAGTACGAAGTATTATTACGACGTAATACTCCGTATGAGTACGAGTACGCAGGATGGCCCGCTGACGCCCTTCGGAAAAAGTCGGCCGAGGGTATCATTTTAGTCCTCTTAGACAGCTGCTTTGTGGCGTTCGACCTCCGGCCAACCGACCCACATTTCCGTTCCGTTAACTTTTACGACGAACTCGCAAAACGTACTCGAACTCCGTATTGCGATGTCAGGCTGGGTCCGGTCCGTTCTCTCCGTTTCAAAACGGACTCAATCTCTTGTCATCTTCGGACCGGAGTGGGGTGGTTTTTGCGTTCGATGGCATGGGGTCGTTTGCCTTCCCCGATTCGAATCACGTGAACAATCGATATTGCAACTACGAGTATTAACACTCATAGACAAATGGGCAAGAGAGGTGACTTTCATCGTCCCGAGAGCTTACTTTCTTTTCCACCGCATTGCGCCGCAAAATTTGGGACCGTTTTGCTGGTCTGCTGTCAAATGGTCGCGTGAGCGTCATGGCACGACCACTACGAGTGCAGCTTCTGTAGGAATTCTTTTACTCTGTGTCTCTAAACAGCGCTAGCTGGCAGTTGCTGGCCACTTGATTGAACAAACGGGAGCTCTCCTCGCTATTGGTAGCAATGAATACGTTGTATTGAAGGCTTCTCCGCATTACCGGGGGAGCGGGCAAAAAGGAGGCAAATCGCAATCACAAAGACGTTTGCCCCGTTACCCCGTAATGTGGAAGTGTGGAGGTAGTGGCTCGGCGTTCATGGCTTAGTCATAAAACACGAGGCCTTGTCAAGTGCTGCGCCACAGAAGAACCTAAACAGCGTAAGCTCAGCCACAGACGTTGCCAGCTAGTATTGTATCCATAGTGTCTTTCCGTGAGGCGAGCATGGTGTATTACTCTCCGTGCAAGTGCGAGGGAGATCTGCCAGAGCAGTACCTTTGCACTCGTCCCTTTGCCATTCTACGGCTGCAATATCGTCTATCACACTTCGAGCTAGTGCCTGGGAAGACTTGCTGGTGAGACGGAATTGGAGCAAACAAAGTTAAAGAGATCATCACTTGGAAAAGAAAAGCCTGGTATTTAAAAGGGAGGGTCTCTCACCTGTTTATACTCCTTTGTAACCCCCTTCGCGGTTCTCTTTACAGTTCCTTTTATAGTTTTGGCAGCCTCTGGCTAAAGCCATTGTGGCTCATCTGCCCCGGTCAAGCGTATCCATTGGTTTAGGAAACTCCTGTAATTGACCTCTGATACGATGTAAAACGTTTTGGCTGCCGTTTTAGCCCATAATTTAAGACAAGGCTGGCCTTGTTGGTTGTTGAGCAAGGAAAGGTTCGTCGCTCAACCGACTTTTACTCCGCTTAAAAATTGGCTGCCTGAGGCATAAACAAGTGTTTACGAGGAAATGTTGCCTAGCTCAGAGATAGAGCCTCGTATGCTTCTTATGATCATTGACTTTGCCCAGTGCGAATTTCGTGATGAGAAGATTGACTACGACATTAATGTCGCACATTGCAACGAGGCGCCCGGCTGGGATCCGGACGTCTCTTATTGGGAACATGTGATTTGTTTAAATATGACAGGGGCAATTGGTGGGGTGATGACGGTGCGGTGCCTCCGAGAAAAGGGCATGAAGTTGACCATTGCGTATCCGGACAGCACGAAGATTATAAAAGATATTGAGAACAAAATATCCCGGTGGGAAGGTGATGGATACAATCTTCAGAAACATGTAATATACCCTGAAAATCACAGTGCGAATGGAGCGGACAAGGGGACGAATGAAGAAAAATTAAAGTCTGGTTTGGTCATCGTAAATCAGTGAAAATAAATCACTAAACGTAAAAATGCTTATGATCATTTATTGGCTTCACGTACATACTTCGTCTTCTTCACTAATGGCGCTAAAGCAGCCGGAGATGACGGGGACGTAAAACACTCAACCATAGCCGCATTTGCCATTGATGAAACTGGCAATGATGAGGCCGAAACTACTGACCTTTGACATTACCACTCCATAGAGGTGTAGGTTGCAACCTGATAAGTGAAAGTACTGCACTGTTGGTACGGGAGGGTGTGAGTCCCGTCGCTGGTGTAAAAAAGTTCATCATATTTTAAAAACAGACGTTCTTCAAAGTGGCTGAAAAGAAGTCGTTGGGCACGTTGCTAGTCAGTCACGGACCGTTTGACTTGTAGTGCGGACCTCGAAGAAATAAAACCTGAAAATTAGGTTCTCCCTCTTTGTCTTTTTTTATCTCGTCAGCCTTTTTTCCCTCCGTCATATCCAGGTGGTCTTTGCATAAGAGATAATATAGGTGACCCGTTTGGCGTGCCAACACCGACGCGGAGAGTGTCACGCAAGGTGGCTCGATTCTTTGAGGGCCTCTCGGAACTATTACATATCGCCATCCGGATCGCCGTCAAGGTCGTACCCCCAGTGGTTTGAGTCACCATACCGTTCCGTCGTTGAACCATCGCAAAGTCCGCTCATATCATTGCGAACTGCCGTTAGCCAGAACAATCAGACTTTTCTTCGGGGGAAAGGCATACTGTACTTACAAACAGTAAGGCTCCTTTACGGCTTAATATAACGCGGGCAACCAAGCGGATGGGCATTTACCAGGGATGAGCCGGCCGCAGCAGTCACAGTTACCAGTTCAGATGATAAAATAAAATAACTATCTACTCGTACGGATTATACTCGTAGTATAAAATCATGCTTTTAAACGACTCTTTCAGTTTTCCCTGCCCTTTTTTTTCGTCTTTTTTTTATGCTCTTGTCTTCTTTATTTTTCTTATGCCTCCTCTTTTGACAGAAAAGGTGTCAAATAGCATTTGTCACGACACATTATGGACTATGAAACATAAAGAACATGGGCATTGAGGCACGATGGTTTACTCTGTGCTGTGGTTTGGGATGGAGAGGCATTGCATGGCATGGCGGTGGCACTGCGAGCTGGGGCCCTTTTTCATCTGCGAGGTTCCAGCGCCAAGCCCAAGAACCATGCATTAATACTATGGATACGATAGCACAAAATGTTTGCCGAAGCGATGGATACAGGCCCTGTCCTCTGGCTACGCTGTGGCTTGCCTGAGTTTGTCTCGGTTCTTGCTCAGCGCTGCTTTTTGTTTTACTTTGTGCTCCCATACAAAGTATCAGTACTCGTAAACACACGTTCGCCACAAGTTCAAAGCGGTGTGGCGAAGATCATGCAGCAGCGCCCAGCGTCAATCATGCGCCTTTTCTGGCCAAGTCCCTGCTCAGAGTATCCATAGATTTTCGACTTTGTGCCCATCCCATCCATGAAACTGTGTTGGTCTCGTACGAATAGCCTGCAAGCGCTCTCGCGATCGACCGTCTTCCCTTTTGGTGGTGATCTTCATCAGACGTCTTCGTTCCCCATGAACAGCTCTTTTTTTCCCACCTCTCTCTCTCTGTTTGTGATCTCTGTCTGGCAAAGTGCGACGTTGATGGGAGGACAATCAGGTTTTGCTTAATGACGTAATGAGTGACTTCAGCACTCCGTGTCAGGGCCGCTAAAATTTTCAGGCCGCCCTCAAGCTTCAGCTGTGTTAGGGGTTGGGCTGAGGTGGCTAATTCGACGAAGCACACTGAGCTGATGGTGACCGCCAGCAATGTTTTACCTCCGTAATTAGTGTGGTCTAGACAGCAGATGACTGGCTCCTGGTTTGTTTTGAGACTTTGTTTGCATTCCATTCAGCTATATCGTGCATCGCACATTTGTCGCATGACCCACAAAAGAGCCGTAGCGCAAAATTGTCGACCCGCTCTGGGCTCTGGACTCTTTTGTTTTTCCAATTTGATTCAACTATTTCGGTGTGGCTCTTTTCAGGTCCCCAGCTAATTTCCTCCCATTCGTACGAGTGCGCAGTGATATTCCATATTGCGTCGGACGCGCTTTTACTCGTACCTGAACAGCTTCGACTCAATGCGGATTAGATTAGAAGAGAATACAAAGAGGGAGAAAAGAGGGAGAAAAGGAGGGAGAAAGAGAAGGGAAAGGGGAAAGAAACTCCCTTGTCTCCTGCTTGTGTTAGTCCCACAACAAGTAATTCTGTAATACTCACAGCCAATTGTGCAGCTTTGTTACACAGTCTCCCGTCTGCGTCTCAGATTCCTCGTATATTAAGAGCCACTCGCCATTCCATCGCCCTCTCCCCAGCTGGTCTTTAATGCGACTTCATCTCTATCGTCTCCTCTGCCCCCTTTCCCCTTTTTTTTCCGCTCCCGAGTTCTGGCCTTCTTCTTTTTGGCAGTCATCCAACTCTCGTTGTTTATTTCTTTGCCTTTTATATTCGCTGCCACCAGCCTGTCGCAACAATGGGCTTCCGCCTCGGTCTTGGGCTTAAGGTCCTGCAGGAAATCCTGCGCGGCGTCACCTTTGGCTCGGCCATTGTCGTTCTCGGCATCTATGGCTACTTCCTGGCCACCATGCACAACCACGGCCTCTTCATCCCCACGTGGGTCAAGGCTGTCGAGGGCCTGGCCGGCGCCGCCGCCCTGTACAGTCTGATCGGCTTGCTGCTGCTGTGGTGTCTTGCCGGGCACCGCCTGGCCTCGTTTGTGGCCATTGTGCTCGACCTGCTCTTCGTTGCCTGCTTTGTCTACATTGCCTCTGCCAACCGCGGCGGCAGTGGCAGCTGCCGCGGCCGCGTGCGCACGCCCTTTGGCACGGCCGACAGCAGAACCAATGTCGTCGACGATGGCCACGGCGGCTTCATCGAGCTGCCCAGCTTCCACACCGCCTGCAAGCTGGAGACCGCCTGCCTGGCTGTGTCCATCATTGCCATCATCTTCCTCATTCTCTCGTGCCTGACCGAGTTCCTGCTGGCCCGCAACCACCGCCGCGAGAAGCTGGCTGGCAGCGCCCCCATCGCCTCCTCCGTCGCTGCCGGCGGCGGCCGCTCGCGCCGCCTGGGTCTCTTCGGCCGCGGCCGCAGGACCGCTGCCGCCAACGGATCTGTCGACCCCAGCGTTCTGCCCGCCCACCCAACCAGCGCCCAGTACGCCAACGTGGAGGCCGGCACTGTGGAGAAGCCTCTCCAGTAGGCGCCCAGTATTACTTTGGAAACCAAGGTGCGACCTTAAAATGTCGGCGGCAGAAAGCACAAAGACGTGATGGCCGGTAATGGAGGTAATGGAGGTGGTGCATATATTGTGGCGGTAATGGATGTGAAATGGCTTGTCATGAAATGCATGAGGCAAGGAACGAGGCTTGCAATAAAGATTGTCAAAATGACTGGCTAGCATCAAATGGTTGGCGAGCTTAGTAGTGACATTGCAGCTCGCTGTTCCCCGTTTGTGGCCGAGTTTTTGACCTTTTTTTTTGAATATCCAGCAATGAATTTAGCTTCGCATTTTTTTTATTCTTAATATCCAGCAATGAATCAGCTTCGCATTTTTTTCTTTTTTTTCTTATTTAGTTTTCACATGTCTTGCTCGGCCTTTGCCTTGATCGTTGCCCTGATTATCCTGTTATGTCAGTGTGCCTTTGCGCGGCACATCTGCTGTGTTCGTATGCTTTCGTTCGCACTCTGCGGGATCGCTTTACTGCCCGTCCCACTCGCTCATCACGCTTTCCGCATCTCCCAGATCGGCCCAGTTCAGGTTCATCTTTTCCAGCTCCCGCACAAAAAAGTCATGCTCCTCGCGCAGAGCCATCCGCACTTCCGCCGCCATCTTGTCCGGATGGCGCCGCACATTGAACCAGTGCGTCAAGCTACGCAGCGCTTGCTCCAGCGGCAGAGAGCTTTCCACCTCCGCTTCCACGTCGCTGCCCGCCAACCACTCGTCGCGCAACTCCGGCCGGCAGTACAGATACACCGACGTAATCACCCGCATGTTTCCCTGCCGCCACTTGCGCCCGCAGTATGGCACCTGGTTCTTGAACAGCTTCAGCGTGTACAGCCGCAGCTCCGGCTGCGGCACTTTGAGCATCTTGCGCAGAATGTTCGACGACTTGTACTGCATCAGCAGCAGGTTGCGATGCGCCTTGTTTTTGCAGATCTTCTGCATCACCCGCAGCAGATTGATCAGCGAAAAAAAGACCCGACGGTTAAACTCCGTGACTACCTGTCCGGCCGCGCCCGTGCCCACGTCGTCTTCTGCCGTATGCCTCGTTGCACCGCTCGACGTTTTGTCGGTGTCGCCCGCTACGTCCACCAGAGCTCCTCCTCCCCCTTCTCCGGCACCCAATCTTCCGCCCATCGCTCCCGTCTGTTGCGTCGGCCGGTGCCGTTTGATCGACGGTGGCGCCGCCTCATCTTCGCTCTCGTCCTGCGCCATCTCGGCCTCTTCGAACGAGTTGCCCGGGTTGCTCCTATTGATTACCTCGCCGGCGCGGACGTTACAGAAATAGAAGAAACTGGAATTCCCGCCAGTTTTGTCAGCACGAGAAACATCATCCCTGACATATCCAACTGGGGTACAGGCCGCCGGGGGGGGGTGAGGGGAGAGAGAGTGAAAGAGCTGCCTCACCTTTTCTCGACACAGTCAGTTTTGGAATCCACCAGCTGCTGTATATCCTGGTGCGCCCACAGCTTCAGTAGTAGCGCAACGTAGTTGCAGTCGAGAAGAAGCTGCGTAAGATACTCGAACTTGAGAACGTCTGCCGTTGGGAAAACACCAATTGCCATTAGCAAAAGCCACACAGTACGTAGGTTCCACGCCACAGCCAAACATTGGGCGCATTGCATTTGTCTTACGTGAAACCTTTAGCCACTTCAGCAGAAGCAGTAGAATGCCAGAGATAGCCTTGGTGCTAATCTCTCGAGTCCTGGCTGAGTCGATCTCCTCCAAGGACATTGGGATGGGTTCGCCGCCCACCCCGCCATGTCCACCACCTTGCATTGGAGGTCCGTTAAGCCCTCTATTAGCGACGCCTGCCGCTGGGTGCTGTTGCGGATTCGGGGGCACTTGGGCCATAAGAACAGCGACATTCATCATAACTGCCTTCAGAAGAACAATGACCAAGGACTGTAGATGGGGTAAAGCCTCGCCCTGGTTGATCAACAAGGCCACGTTAGCGAAGCGTAAAATGCTAACTACATACACAGAAGAGAAACAGAGAGAGAAACCAGCAAAGGACTGTGTAGGTGCGGGCTTGGGGGTCTCTGAGGGAGGCTGACAAGAGGCGTGCCGGCGTGCTAAAACGGCAGCTGGAGAACGGAAACTTACATAGAACAGCTCCAGGGCATCAAGGCGCTGCTTGACCCGTTCATTTAGTTCTTCGGGCCGCGGCCCGTAGTCCGCCGTACCTTTCTGCTTGTGGGACTGAGGCACTTCGCTGGGTTTGATCAGACCAAGTTCTTCCTTTTCGGCAAGTGTGAGAGATGTGAGATCCAGCTCGTCGATCAGGTCGTCGTCAGCAGTTTCCCAGCCGCGTTCAAACTTGAGAAATTTGTTCCTCTCTTCCCACATTTGCCGAGTCGCCCGCGTCATACGCACGCGAGTCGAGAAAAGCTCGCCTGCCTCCAAAATCGACGAGGGCACATCGCCGCCTTCCCACTTACGACCTACAAGCGCGTCTTGCCGGGCCGCAGCACCCTTTCCACCAACACCGTTGCTAGTTGCATCAAGAGGCGGGTACATAAACGGGAAATTCTGATTGGTCTGATAATTCTGCTTTTTGCCTCCCTTGCCCCCGGCAGCCGGAGAAGGCGGCGGCGAGGGCGCCGGAGTGGCAATATGAACAGGCTGGCTCAAAATCGACGCTCCTCCATGCGCGTTGGGAGGCCCCGGAAGAATGCCATTGGCTCCGTTGTTCCGCGTCGGGTGATTGGGAAGAGGAGGCAGCAGTGTTGGACTGTCGTCTTCTAAAGGAAGCAATGGCTGTGGAGGAATGTATGCTGGGTATTTCGACGTGATTTCCTGTCGGAAGACGTGGTAGTCAAGAGGTGAGGCTGTGATCAGGTTTTTCTCCTTGTCGTTGTCCGCTGTTGACTCAGCCGTGGCCAGTTTCGTCTCTGCCAGTTCCTTAGTGCCGCCGAAAACAAGCAGTAGAGACTTCCAAAGAAGTAAAAAAACTTGGCATTGAGGAATAACTGGATTGTCATCCCAGCGCAGTCGTGAGGTAACGTTCATCATAAAGTCAGGAATGGGTGGTTCCAAGGCCACTGTTTTACCATGGCACCGCACGTTAGCCGCCAGATATATAACACAGGGGGGGGGGGGGGCAGACATGAGAAGAAACCTCGAGTGGTCCTCATGATCAACTTACCCAGCTTCATATAGGATGCAGCCATGTCTAATGGCTCACTAAGAGTCGCCTGGACCGAGACGTAAAAAATGGTCAATAGGTTTGAAAGATCTTCCTGTGCGTCTTGAAACGCCCCGGTCGGCAGCTGTTGGACCTCGTCTGGTCCCCTAAACCCTTGCTTTAGCATTGCAACAAACTCAAGAACGGGCGTGGTATCATATGCGTGGTCGGCCTTACCAAAAGGGTTCGAACGCGACTTGCAGCGCCTTCCATACAACAGGTATACCTCCGACCTTTGCCAACAAAGCTGATCCTTCAACCATGGCATCGAGCTGCCGTTTCCGAGCCACGGTCGCGGCCGTGGGGGTTCGCTTTGCTCCAACAGCGAAGCCGCCAGCTGTTGCAACCCACCGGCCAAGCATGACGTACAGCAACGAGCCAATCACCTCGGATCGCCCCTTAAGCTTTCCAGAGGCAAGAGCTCTCACGGTGCCATCCATAAAATTCTCACGCGTTTCAGCATCGGCTTCGTCCCAGCTAAACTCTCGACTGGCATGCCGCTCCCACCGACTTTCGTAATTCTGATGCGCGTAGTCCAGCCGCACCCACTGGTAAATCTGATATGAGAACCACTCGTCCATCTCCTCGTCAAAAGCACCCATATCTTCGTAGACATAGTCGTACACCATAGGCTCGCTTCGTGGTAGCTCCGAGGCCAGGCGTCGTAGCTGCGCAAGGGAAAGTGAATCTAGAGCCATTTGCGATCCGCCGCCGCCGCCGCCGCCTCCGCTTCCGCCACTGTTGCCAACAACAGGGCCGGTTGCCATATTTTGTATAGGCTCCATGACGTCCGGCGGACGCAGAGCATTAAATCAGACGAGTCTGTGTGGTGATGGATGTGGATTAAGAGCCAGCCTCGTCACCAGCACAGGTGGTCTATCACGGCGGTGTCGGGAAGGTGTTTTAAGAGGCGGCGGTAGTAGGGGTCAGAAGCATTGAAAACTGTGTTTAGTCTGTGCCCGATGGTTTCTGCAGTCCAATCAAGCTTCGTTCGCTGGAGGTTTTAGGGTCTATATAACTGCTCATAGTCTTTCAGTTGCTCAACTGGAGGGGGGAAGGACAGGCTGCTAACGAGAGAATGCGTCCGTCATCGTGTCATCCTGGGAGAACGTTGTAACGCAAAATAAGCCAATTAACCTGCTGGGGGTAAGCAATAAATAAAATAGAAAAAAAAAGAGACTCTCGGAAGGGCTGGATGGGCAGAGAGCGGGGAGGAGCGGAGTGAACGAGAGAACAGTGTGTATGGTTGTGAAGAGAAGTTCAAGCACGATTTTCAGGATTCTGAAGCTTTAGTGGAGTTACCCCCTACGCAAAACGGCTTTCCGGTGCGCGGGGGGCAGCTCCTCAGCTAACTTTGAGCAACAGTTCAAAGCGGGGAAATACGAGTACCCCCGTGCCCAGGGGACCCGTGATTGTGCACTGATAGTGCGAAGAAATTAACGCACTGTACTCCGTCGTGATCCTGATTTTCTCCTACGTTGAATCCTGGCTTGGCCTACTCCGTACTCTTTCGACCATCAAAAGAGCATCTTCATCGAATGGACGACGATTCTCACTTCAAAGGGTGCGGTGGCTGTCAGCTCTTAGCCGGCTTTTATATCCATACTTCATTTGCTTTGGTTTGCAATGGTGCTCCTTAGTACTTTGGTAATATAGGTATAGCAACATCAGCGTCTGTCACGTGATGCCACTGGAGCGTAATATTTCCGTAGCACTTCGTGTCTTGATTTCAAAGGTTCGAGCCGAACTTGCCGTGTTATCTACATTAAGCGAAACCTCTTTTGAAAGTCTGCGGGCAAGCGGGCAAGCGGGCAAGCTGGCAAGCTAGGGAAGTGAAGATCAACGTAATAGGATTTTCAAAGCAAGCGGTAGGTCAGCCAACCACACAAGCAGTCGTGGAGGTCTTTTTTATTTCCCTGGCCAAAGCCTTTTCCCAAAGAGCTCTTTTTACTACGATGTATTAATACGGTATAAACGAAAAGGGCCAAATCTGTCTGCCTACAAAGCACGGATTTGAGCGATATTTTTGCTCGCAATTCTCTCTGAAATTAACATCTGAGATGAATGCTTTTGCCTGTCAGACATCAGAGAAGCCAAAATACAGGTTTCAATAGCGGGGCAACAAGCAATGCAGGAGCGATAGCATCTAACAGATCCCATGGCGGAAGACACGACGGCTGTCGAGACAGACGACCAGCGTCTAGTCGAGCTTGACACGCTCGCGGCCATTTTTCCTGAGTTGGCTGTTGATGACAACGACAAGTTTTCTGTGTTTCTTGATGTGCCCGTGAACCCGGCCCAAGCTGTCACCGTGGCCTTTGTAGGCAGGGGCATCCACACCACGGCCCCAGGCCCGGACAATACCCAGGCTGGGCAGCGGGGCAATACCCAGACACTGGACAATGTTATAGCCACTCACAAGGTGTCATATTTTCCTTCTCTTGAGCTGCGGATGTCCCTGCCAGACGGCTACCCGTATGCCAACCCACCAAAGTTTGCGGTAAATACCTCTTTGCCATGGCTTCCCAACGAACGGTTGAGACAGCTTGAAAATGACGGCCTGCGGCTTTGGGAAGAGATTGGGCGGGACTTGGTTGTCTTCAACTACGTGGACCACATCCGGCAGCAGGCCGATCAGGTTTTCGGGCTGGTGGATCAAGACGGCGTGCTCGCTATCGATGCAGAGCACCAAATCTCGATCCTGGACTACGATGCCAAGGAAAAGCAAGCTGCATTCGGCAGAGAAACCTTTTACTGCGGCGTATGCCTGGGTGAGTCCAATGTAGAAGACTGTTCAACATGCATGTTTTCCACCGGGCATTCACGAGCAGGTGCCAGAGAAAATCTTACTTGGGAAAGTCTGGGCTGACAACGGTATTTTTTTCGGTTGAAGAATACAAAAAGGGTGCGGTGTGCCATCGGATGCACGATTGTGGCCATGTTTTTTGTGTTCAGTGTCTCCAGGATTTTTACAATAGTGCCATCATGGACGGGGCCTTGGCAACAATCCGCTGCCTCGAGCCAAACTGTGCGAAGAAGCGCGAGGCGGCCTTGTCAACAAGCACAGCAGGGAACCGCAAGCCCAAGCTTGTTTCTGTCAGCCCCAACGAGCTCCTACAGATTCCAATTGAGAAGGACATGGTGAGGCGCTATATTGAGCTCAAGTACAAGACAGAACTTGAGTCGGACAAAGACACGATTTATTGTCCGCGTACGTGGTGCAATGGTGCAGCCCGGTCAAAGAAGCACAAGAAGCCGCAAGGGCTAGTGCTCTACGAAAGCGATGGAGAGCCGTCTGAGCGTGACGATGAAAGCTTGGGATCTGCGGAAGATGGGAGCGGCGGAGGAGATGTAGATAACGCGCCCGCCACAGAGGCCGGCAACGACGACAGTGCGAGTTCCACAACACAAGGCAAACAGAAGCTCAAAGACCAAGAAGACGAGAAGTCGGAAACATTGCTGGCCATCTGCGAGGACTGCGAATTTGCCTTTTGTTCTCGCTGCTATCAGTCATGGCACGGCGAATTTGTCTTCTGCATCCCGCGCAGCTCGACTGAAGACATTTCCATTGAGGAAAAGGCATCGTTGGAATATTTGGCACAGTATACGACGCCCTGCCCGACCTGTGCGGCGCCATCTCAGAAGACAAGGGGTTGCAACCACATGATCTGCTCCCGTTGCAACACGCATTACTGCTACCTCTGCTCCGCCTGGCTGGACCCGTCGAATCCGTACCGACATTTCAGCTCGTTAGGTGATGATCGGGGCACCACCCCATGCTACAACCGGCTCTGGGATATGTTTGAGGGCCAGTTTTTTCCTGCTAACTTCAGACGCAATCACATTGTGGACGATAGGGCAGCGGTAGATGGCCGCATCGGCGGCGATGGCCATGGCGATGGAGGCGAGGACGGCTGGGACTGGATTGTTGATGATCACATTGATGACAACGGACAGCCAGTTGTCGACCCGTTAGAAGAAGAAGAAGCTGAACACGCCGCCGAGCACGCTGCCCAACAGCAAGCGGTTGTTGCTCGTGAAGGTCCGCTCATTATACGGATCGATGTGGAGATTCCCCCTGCAGTTCGGCAAGCTCGTAGAGATGGATATGGCGGCGGTCTCGTTGACAGAAATCGAGCAGAGGCGGCTGGTGGTGGGCGAGGTCGAGGGCGAGGGCGAGGGGAAGGGCGACAGCGAGGACGAGAAGGGCGAGGAGGACGAGAAGGGCGAGGAGGACGAGGGGGAGGGCGAGGGCGAGGGCGAGGAATATGAGTAATGCGATCTCGGGCTGGTTGGATAGTATACATTGACACAGTCGCGGAACTCGAGGCTGCGTGACAAATGCAAGATCGGGAAAGCTCTGTTTTAAACATCATGGGAGCATACTCGTACTTGCGTCGGAGGATTCCTCGGGAGACGCCATGTCGGACTTCGGTCGTGAAAGTCGTAGGATGTGGGACAGATCTTGACAGTCACCAGATAAGCACGAAGGGGCAAAATTAAGCAGTTGAGAAAAGCAGGGGCTCGCTGGTGGTGGTGGCCTGCCTCTTTTCTTTTGCAGCTTTTTCCGGCTAAGCAAACGGCATGCCAGTCGACCGTGGCAGCAATGGCAACAGAACCTGCTGGCTGTGATGGAATTGCGATGGAGGCACTAAAACTTGATCCATCCATAGAGCCCTCCTCCTGATTTTGCTGCTGCGCACTTTGAAGCCAAACAGAAGCAAAAATCCTGCACGAGTCTTCACCAACAACTCAGTGGATAATGCAAATTGACGCCGCACAGTCCTCACAGCGCCTCGTCGACAATCATAGAAAAACATTACCTTGGTCACATAGGCGTTCTCTTACAACGTATTAGTATGTTGTTTGGTGCTTATCATGATTCCATTATTACACGGTGGGATATGGTTCTCGCCTACGGAGTACACCCACATCCTTACAACACACTCTATAAGGCCGTTCTCAGTCAAGCCTCTTGCTCTCTTGCGATCAGACGTTCAAACGGCTCGACTATCGGGGAACCAGTCATGTTCACCCGTCCTTTGTATTGCTCTCCATTGGTGAACCCACAAAATCTTACCACAATCATTCCAGCGTTAGCAGAAATGTACTCCGTACGCCCGTGGTAAGATTGGCAGAAAGGGGGGAGACGAACGAAAAGGGTTGCATTCTCGGCCTGGATTGATGAGTATGATTTGAAAAGGTTTCGAGTAAGGAGAACGACGCGACCGACTTTGTCAGTGCTGCCTAAACCTCCACCCAAGTTTATTTTGCAACAACTCTTTGATGGAAAGGGGAACGAAGGGGGTCAGGAGAAGAGCTGCGGATACGGAGCAGGGGAGAATGCAGCCTGACAAAAGATGAGCTGATAGGTATGACAGAGGTACCACAACCGCGTACGAAGCTTCTGGTACTTCATACTTTGTGTGGATTACTCGTAGCATACTGATCCGGGAGGGCGACCAAACAGGCAGGCAAAGCCAAGAAAGTAAGGGACCTTTATCTCTAGGCCCTTTTATGGCGGCAAGTTGTGCATGTGAGCCAAAGTTTCTTTGATTTTCGAGGACCTTGGCGTGCCCTCTCATGAAAAACGAGCCTGTGCACAACGTATGGGAGTAAAGGGGGAAGGTGAGTATGAATACGCATAGCTGGCGACAGCAGACACAAAGCGCAGCATTCATCTGAATTGTTCCATGTCGTATTACTGGTCGTTCATAATGTCTTCTTTGTGCAAACGCGGATGGAACGGGGAGGGAGGTGGGGAGAACGTCGTATCGAGGCCAGTTGACAAGACGGGAAGCAACGGCAACAAGAGCAGTAATACGACGTAGACCGTGGATACAACAGAACGCTGCAGCGCAGGACCACAAAATAAAAACAACGGTAGGGAAGACGCACCCGCACAGATGAGCGTCAGCATTATTCGATGTTTTATGGCTCCTATGTCCTCTTGTCATACGAGTAACTGCCCTTCGTGAGCTTTGGAATGCTTGGAGCTGTTGATGTAGGCCAGGAGCAAGGAAACCTGAAAAGAGGCACATGCCCGTCTCTGCTTCCAAGTCTGGACCTTGTACGAGTACCCGTATTCCTCGTACGAGCATGCACTCGACTCCAGCGAGCAAGTGGGTAGACAGGGCGACAACGGAGTAAGGGGGAAGCCATGGTTGCAGTGGAGGGTGGGAAATAGAGCACACAACTGCCGTCACCATATGGAGTGAAGTATTAAGATGTACTAATACCACGACTTGCTTTTGTGCTTTTGTGCTTAAGCTTGTGATAGATAAGTCAGAGTCCATCCAGCCACTTGCCACTGCAATTTGTGCTTCTGAACGACGAAACAGAGCATAGAAAGAGTACGGAGTACAAATGGCACAGTTTTGAGTGTCTCGACGGTGTAAATACACTGTATTTACCTCGCCTGCCGTTGCAAATACTCTGTGCGGTTTGTTCTTCGCGCTCGTACCTAGCCAAGATGCTTCTTTCCTTCTTTCTGCAGACCATTGCCCATCAAAAATGACAATCTTCTTCTTGCAGACCGTTGCAAGCCATTGACACCGGCACAAATAAGCGTGGGAATGCCGGAGTTTTAATGTCGTATACGTTGCATTTGTCTGGGTGGCATCCTTGCATTTCGTACGAGAAGGAAAAAGCCCAAAAAACCAGCGGGAAAGCCTCATGAAGTATTACGCCTTACGAAGTACAAGTACTCGTATTCGTAGATATCTCGCCGTCCGACGCATCTGTCGCCGTTTGCGTTGTGGCTTTACCCAACTCGTATTCCGTGCTCCATCCAGACTCTGCAAATTTTGTTTTTAAAGAGCTCGACGAACTGTGTACTCCGTACGACGTACGGCGTATTACTCTACCCTAATCCACTTTCCCATCCCTAATTTTGCTCGATTTGTCCATTTTGTACATACATCA
Organism: Raffaelea deltoideospora; assembly: GCA_019925385.1. Classification (NCBI taxonomy): domain Eukaryota; kingdom Fungi; phylum Ascomycota; class Sordariomycetes; order Ophiostomatales; family Ophiostomataceae; genus Raffaelea; species Raffaelea deltoideospora. The sequence continues at coordinate 1,067,408 of JADHKP010000001.1, forward strand.
CCATATGCTGAGCTTGTGCACAGCTTGTGGCTTGCACTTCTGAAAAATATGTTGATTGGGCATGCTTTATTGTTGTCTCGTGCCTCGTCTCGGTATGAAGGAGCAGCCAGAAGACTGCTGAGCAAGTTTCCTTTTGGTCAAAGCAGTGAAGGAACCCTGTGAGCTGCTCGTCGTGTCTTGTTCTGCAGCTGCGGTTTCTCTCAAGCACAAAGCAGACCAACCGTTGCAGTGGCTCAGCCCATTTTCTTGGGAGAACGACGTCGTACTACGGCTGGCTTTGTATAACATACATTGTACAAGGCAGTATTTTGTACTCCGTACGTTGTCTATCATTCGTCGGTGTTTTCCCAGACGAACTTTGTACTGGAGATTCCGACTTGACACCTTTACTCGTAAAATCTGTGCCTTAAAACGCTATTCAGAGGTTTAGAGTAAGACACCCGACACAAGTTCTGATCCCAGGGCATTTCTTTTGTTTGCTCTTTGGCATGCTGTCTGAGAATGATACCATGTTGTCGATGGCACAACAACACACAATAAAGAGGTTCTAGTACGGCTAGTGAAAAAAAAAAAAAAAAAAAAAAAAAAAAAAAAAAAAAAAAACCAAAAAAAATTAATTTGGGATTTGTGGAACAAGTTCCGTCGTAAAAAATTAAGAGGCTTTGAACGATGAAGGGAGAAAGCAGGACAAGCCAAGAAGAAATGAGCATCAATAGAAAAAAGACCCCCCCCGAATTTGTTTACTCTGCAGAACTGCGCAGTGAGTATTACCCCGTACGTCGTACTCCGTATCACATACGACTATCCATACGTCGTAGAAGGACACCTACGTCGTACATTGCTACTGTGTTCTGTAAGGGCAACGCGAGGCACGTCTATTCGTACGAGTACGACCTCCTGGAAGGTAGCATGGAGTACAAAAGTAGTATTGCGACGTTGTTGCTTCCCATCATCCAACGCTTTCGTAGTAGGACCAAAAAGCACGTCCCTTAAAAGGAAAAGGGCCACACAAAAAATGCCCGGAAAGCCTCCTATCCGCTCTCCACATTCTGTGTGTTATTTTGTTTTTTCATGTTATTTTATTTTACATTTCCTTTTTCAGTCGCTTTGTTTTTATGAGATGCTCGCGTGCGGATATTTCGCAGTCTTTGTTTGTTTAGGGGTTGGGGTTGATTTCCGACAGTTCTTGGAACAGGGAAATGAGGCACATTTTAGTTCATTGGAGGAAAGAAAAGGGATGATATCTTCATCTCCTTTTTAAGGATACAGACAATATTGCCTCGCAGTATGCCGTAAGTCACACACTGATACCAACGACAGCTCGACACGACTCCGTAACATTCCGTGCTCATACGTCGTAATACTGCCACACAAAATAATAACAGATCCCTATCTCGGCATTTGGGAAGCCCAGTACGACTATCCTTACGGAGTACATTGTGTGCGTTGGGTCATTTCTTCTTGACTGGCAAGCCCCACAACCAACATCGCTATGCTCTGCATATGCAGACATGCGGACTGCGACGTTATACGACGTACTCTCCAAGCACTGATCACTGCTGCTCATTGTCTTATGTTGCCTGCAATACTGCTTGACGGGCCTGCATCGCGTCAAAGATGTATAACTATACAAGTGCGATTCAATACGCTGTACGAAGTGTATTATTTAAGAGTTAAGCTTTTTATTTTTTTTTGGTGCAGCTGTGTATCAAAATGTGATGTCTTTTTTTATGTTCTGTTTGTTATACGAGTACATCGTAAGTTGGAATATTTGATTGTTGCCAGTCAGCCTCAAAAAGCATATGTGATCTGCACAGCTCCCCCACGGATTCTTGCATCGTATTATTCAATACTACCGGATGCCCGTTGTGGCATGGGATGCCTGTCGTGGCAAAAGAAAAAAAGAAACCAAAAATGAAAAGGCACGTTAGCTGGTCGGCTCTATTCTTCTCTGTGGTGCCGGCCCGGAGGCTGGGCTCGACGACAGCTAGGATTGCTGGGCCAGGGCTGGCCCCCAGTCTCTCCCAACCAACCAACCAACCCCCCCCTACGAGTTAAGCCTTACGAGTATTGCTACCTGCAACGGCGGCAAACCTGCAACGGCGGCTTACTGATAGAGCCACCTATGGTGATGGGAAAAGCAACTGGCGGCAGCCCCGTCTCAGTGCAGAAGGGAAGAAGAAAACAACCAAGATTCAAGAAGAGAGAAAGCAGACGAAAGCTGAACAAAATTAGCCAGTCACGGCGGTGTCAGAAAGTAAAGCTCTCCCGTAAGTCTACGAGGCAAGGCAGGGAGAGAAAGACACAGATAAAGCGCCAGAGCGTTGTGAGCTTTCTGGAAGCTGATTGTTTTTACTTCCACTAGAGCCAGCACAAGAACAAATAGTCAATTAAGTTTGGATAATACGGAGCACGAGTATTGCAACGTCTTTTGTGTCCCTGTGATTGCGCTGTTGTTTATCTCTTTGCAAGGCGCTCCAAGCGCTCCGTGAATGTGGAATACTTTGTAGTACTTTCTACGGCACAATCGGAGAAGCGCGGGTAATCCATATGGAAAACACGATGTGCTTGCGTTTAATGACCGGCCAATGGTGTCCTTCGCTTACACAAGTGCGTGCTCTTTCTCATTTCGCTATTCTACGTCGTATGTCTGTATGGCTCATCCTAAAAAGGACAAGTTCCTACAGAAAAAGAAGAGCCGGACCGTAACTTCGTGTGATGGAGAGATTTGGGAGCAATCAACGCCTCCCATGCAGTTGCCTCGAACTTACTCGTATTTGGCTTGAAAATTCTGCGAAGCTTGCCCCAGCTCTGCTCAGCTCCCAACTTTGTGCAAAAAAAGTAAGCGTGTTAATACGTCGTAATATCGTTTGCAGGGTATTAGAAGATGTAACATGCAACGTTGGGGCCCAATGTACGACGTATGTCGCTTTCTGTACGGAGTAATACCGAGCACCCTGAACACTCAATGACGTCGTTTTACGAGTAAATAACAGGGGCGCAGAGTGTAAAAATCAAAGTCCCTCGCTGTCTTCACAAAGAGAGCTCGACAAAAACCATCGCCCACTGATATATTTGTGATGATTTTTAAGCCTCTTGCCTGTTTGGTCTTGCCAGCATCCATTTTGAGCATGGCAAGCATGCCTCCCAAATGGCATTGGAGATGCAAACTGCACCCGTGCCTAGGGCAGCCGCAGGCATACTCGTAGCTTTATTTACGAGTACACTGGATCCGGGCACAGAGTATATTACTCGGTAGTGTATTGAAGTCGCAAACGTTACTCGGTATTATATTGTAAAGTCGCAGACGCTGAAGGTGTCCAGACGGAGCACAAGCGTGCCGAAAGATGGTGTGCTCGACTTGCTTACGACTGGTGGAACAAGAAGGTGCAAAAAGAAATAGATTAAGGCCAAGCAGTGATATAGATTAAATCGGTGTCCCGTGTCTCATGAAATGGGTCAGGCGTGCTCAAGAGGTGAGAAACGAGAGATGGGAGACGAGAAACGGGGAAAGTGGAAAGTGGAGAGAGGAATGAGAAACAAGAAACAAAAAGAAAAGGCTAGAAAGAAGAAGCAAAGAGCCAGAAACGACATGCGACCAGGAACAAACAACAAACGACAAGCAAAGAAAAAAATGGAAACACGTTACGTAGACCAGGGCCTGACAACAATAGCACCGCTGTGGCTTGAGAGTCGGCCCTTTCTGTCTTTCGATTCGAGGTCGACTGTTCAATATTACTCCAGATGGAGCACTCCAGACTTTAGGGTTTTGCATGCTTGGTTCCCATTTATGGTTTGTTTACGACGAACGTACGGAGTATTGCTCCTACGCAACGAGTACTCGGCCATCGTACGGAGTACTACGACGTATTAGCTCCCACTGCCAAGATTTTGTGCTGGTTGGGTGGGCTCTGACGCTCAGGAGGGGTGTGGTGCAAGAAAAAAGAGACAGGGGGGAGGAGGGGTGGACAGATAAGGACAGGGGACTTTGGCATGCTGACCACATACGAGTACTCCATACGTCGTACTCGTACGGAGTACGTCGTACGGAGTACGAGTATTCGAAAAGTCGTAGTTGTGGTCGTATCGTGTGGCGCTGAATCTAAACGGTTTTTTCTTAGCTTTCTTTTCTTTTTACTCCTTTTGTTCTTTCGCGTCTTCTCGAGATGCTATCGCCTGAACCATGTAGGGGAATGTCCAACCCAATGAAAAGCCTCTGTCAGACAGGGTTTGGGCATCTATCGCCAAGGCCAAGACAGAACCCCCCGTCCACCAAAACCAGACTTGTCAAAAGAAAAAGTGGCTGTCCTGTGCTCCATACTCGGATTCCACTGCTTTGAATGACCTAACAAAAAAAACCGGCCAGTTTCCGAAAGAAGACCTCCCGAAAGTGGCCTAAATAATCTGGCAGTACACTAATAAACACTTGGTACTTATGCCGTGCAGAAACAAAGTAATAATACAACATACGAGTACTGTCTCGAGAACTGGAGCATTTCATATTTGAAAAACCGCGTTCTCAACGCGGGAGTACTTGTACTCGTAATTACAGAGGGACGTCAAGTGCACCTGCCAGCTCACCAGTGATCGTCCAGCCGGAGCTATTTGCTATATCCAGTTAGAGTTTTTGCGGGGTATAATACAGGGCTGTTAAGCTCTTCGCAGACCGTTAAGGTTAGGGGCAAAAGAGGGTCTTGGGAGCATTGATTTAGGGATGATTATTACGGAGTACGGCGGAATATGGCCATACATTCTCATATTGATTTTGCGGCCCCGCATTAATCCTCAGTTCTGTCCGCTATACGGAGTTTTATTACAGAGCATTACTCTACGAAAGTATGGTTTTTTGTGGTCCTTCAATCTTAAATTTTCAACGGGCTCTCATCCTTTTTTTCGTCTTCCTATTTTTTGGTTCTGGCCCTTCGTTCGGCGAAAATACTCTGTAAAGACTGCATGTTCCTTTGACGGGTACGTGAAGTGAATGGGGTAGAGAGTATGAATAGAGGGGATGGGGCACAGAGCAAGAACAGCAATGCGTTCAACGGAAGACTGCAGAGCTTTTCAAATGAATCTTATTTTTTCAGTCAGAAACCTGGCCTCACAACCTTTGGCTCTTCTGAGTAAGTTTGCTCGCTCTGCATTACTCTGTAATACTCGTAGAGCACGACGTAACTACCAGGGAATGTGTTTATATAGTAGACAGAAAACAAGGCACGCAAGCCCAGAATACCAGCACAGTACGGAGTAATACGTCGTATTACTCTTCTGCCGTCACCAAGAAACCGTTCGTGGTAGCCTGTCCTGCGGTGATGTTATCAATGATGGCCGAGTCCACGTTTGATGTTCATGTTTCTCGTTCGTAGGCACTTCGTACACGAGGCTGGCGGATCGCCTCGGGAAATTAAAACGCCACTGTTTCTTTTGCGAAGCCACTGATCTTTCTTCTCCCCCCCCCTGTTCTGCCCTCCCTGCACCCCTTCGTTTCCTTCTAAAACGACCAACGGTATTACGGAGCACTTTGTAATATTCGAAAGAGACACCAAAAAAAAAAAAAAAAAAAAAAAAAAACTACTGGCAGACGCCACGAGACGGGATCGGCAATTTTGGGTGCTTGTGGCTTTCTTGTCGGTCCTTCGTTTCTGTTTTGGTTCTGGGGTCTGCTTGGCTGCTCCACTCCCCATTTCACTTCTGATGGAGAAGCTAGCTTTTGTCTGAACAAGCCCTCGGTCTGTTTTGTCTTGCCTGCCTTGAACAGGCGAGAGAGGCCTCACAGTCAGGACCCAGCTCGATCTGTCTTCCGCGAAGAATGCGCGTTTGAAGGCATAAGATTGGAAGGAGAGCCCGGCCAAAGCCAATGGATTGGCAATTGTTTCATATCGAAACAGTCGATGTGTTTTTCATCGGCTCCACAGCGAAGACAGATGCAGAGAGACAAGTACGAGCGGGAATGAAAGAGAACAGAAGAACAGAAAGCCCGACACGACCACAGAGCACAGCGTCTGTCACCGGCAGCGCCGGTCTGCCGCTCTCTCTTCGTGCTTTCTCCTCTTTGCGGACTGTCCGAGCCGGGCAGGGAAAGCTCCACTTGCATTTGCGCCTCCACACCGGAGTGCAGGAACTGTGAGTTGTGGAGAAGTATCTTCCCTCGTGGAAAAGCTGCCATATTTTCCTGTCGACTGCCGGAGTCTTCTTCTCGCAAACGTACATGGAAGAACAACTGGAAACGCTTTATAGACGCGTTTGCGTCGTACACTTTGACTTCAATGTAGACCCGTACGTCGTACACCCGTTTGCAGATTTCGCAGATCATATCATGGAGTAAGGATACGGAGTGATGCATCGTAGTTGCACGCTAGGGGCACATTGCAGACAGCCACGCTGATCACAACAGCTGTCAAAAAGCAGAGATGCAGACACTGTACGGAGCACATAGTAGCCTGTTCGCAACAAAGCCAATGTTCATTGATACATTGCCCCATTGGTCCATCTCTATCGTTTCTTTGTGCAAGCCACTTGCTGGCCTTGGCTGGCCGCATTTGCTCTCCTTGTGCACCGTGCTTTGAACGTCGTACTGAATCGACGCCGGGCGTTTGTACGTCGTGCGTAAGTTGCGGCGGCGAATCACTAAAGGCCATCTTCCCCCCATTGTTACGTCGTATTATTCTCCGGCCGCAGTTGTTTAGCACATCGCACGTCGTACTTGTAGCTTCTTTGGGCAGGCCGGCTCCAGCTGATCAGCAGCTGCAGGGAAAGCTTGGGCTAGGGGGGGGGTGGGAGTACGGAACACTCTGTATTGTATCCATACTCGTATTTTGTTTTACGAGTATATCGTAATATTTTGAAGTTCTGCTGTGTCTTGTGCCTATTATTTACTTACTCTGTACGGAGTGCTCGTAGGCTTTACTTGTATCGTATTTGCACAGTTGGGAACAGAGCTTTTTTACCGCCAGCCGAAGAGGGCCGAAGCTCGAAGAAGACAGGGAAGACGGGTCATGCTAGCTTATTGGCTGTGACAAATACCGAGCAGACTGGCTAGTCCATACCAGGCGGCCTGCATGAGAATCTTACCTCTGCCGAGTCGCTTGATGGGCTTCGCTTACAGCGAAAAGAAAGGGAAAAAGAAAAAGTGCGACCAAGCAGGAGACTTATCAGGAGCAAGAGACGCCACTTGAAGCAATACGAAACCTCATTCGAAGTACGACGTGATACAGAGTAGCACTGCCCTATTCTCGGTGGATTCTAGCCCCGGGCAGATATCTTGCGGCGAGACCGCGAGCGTGTTCAGCTCTGCGACTTTGATGCTGCATTGTAGCTCATTCTCGCAACGTACGAAGCCGCTGAACCCCGTACGTCGTAAATGGTATCCTGCCTAGGTGGGGGCCTGTCTCCTGAGGAGGTATGTACTAAAGTACGGAGTACTCCGTACTCATCCTTTTTACGAGCCTCTCTTGCCCCTAGTCCACATGTCGTTTTGCAGGCGAGAAAAGCACAGATGTTTCTAAAGCTGCCTTGGAGTTGCAACCGGAGAAATAAGTGACGATTATCTAGGCTCTTGTCGATGGATGGGGGCAAAGGGGTAGGGGGTAGGGGGTAGGGGGGGGTTTGGTAATTGGGAAATTTGCTGCGTTTTGCGTTATCCTGGTCTACGAGTACGACGTGCAAAATACCGTCGTAGTATTACCACTACCACCTACTGAGCCGCTACCAAAGGCGTTTTGCTTGGAAGCTGTCTTTTCTCGCTCTTCACGGGGTTTCCTCTTCTCTCTGCCTCCACCCATCCTACCAAGTCACACCCCTTCTTCCTCCGCTACGTAATCGTAAGCATCGTTGTACGAGTAGGAAAGTAATCCGCAACACATCGCGTGGAGTACGAGCATTGGCACTTGAGCCCCATAATTTCATCCATTTTGACAGCGACCCGCCTGTCATTTCGAGCTCTCAGCTGGCGTGCTGTACGGAATACGATACATGGCCAAACCCCTTTTGTACGAGTAAAGCGGCCGAAAAAAAAAAAACAATTTCAGTTTGGAGTACGATGTAATACGTCGTAGACAGCATCAACCATCGTGCTTGCTTCTCGTCCGAGAACAGAGGGAGACGGAGTACTCACCAAGGCCGCGGAGGAATACTCCGTACATCGTTCAGCGACTTTGTGATAAGGGGCAGCACTTCGAGTATCCATACATGTAATACTTTCTCTGTCGTATCTCAAAAACTCCTTCACTCCATATATACGCTGTACGAGTATGATAAGACACATATGACGTGCGCACGTCGTACGAATACAACTCTTGGGATGCTACAAAGTCTGGTTCAGTCTTCTGGCTCGGCTTCCAGCTTTGCAGATCTCCTGTGCTTGCAGGCCATTGCATTCCGTAGTCGTGTTGAAGTCGTGTTGAGCGGGCCGCCGTCGGACTGCTTCGTCGTACACTGATCTCTGGACGCCTGTGGTACGGCGTACCACAGATATGCTATTACGGCGCCTGTCTGTCATCTTTGCGCCGTCACGTAGAAATCAAACTCGTACAGAGTGCGAGGCCTTTTTGCTGTTTTGTGTTATTCAAAACAACAGATCAACAATCCTGCTCGGAGAACAAGGGCTGTCAGAAGGAGACGTCCACAACCTGCCCTTTGAATTCTACTCGTTCAACATTCTGAAGTCCAACGTTCCCCCCCTTGCCATACGGCCTACAACGCTCGAGATACTCGTATTCTACGGTGTGGCTGCGTGCCTGGCTAAAGGACCTTTTTTCTGCAATGCAGTGATGCGACAGTACGAGTACATTGTACTTTTCACATCGCCACTCGAGCTACGGAATATTACTCAAACGTCGTACTGCGTCCCTTCTTTGCCTTGGTTTGACAGGCGAAGCGCAAGCTTGAGACCGCCACGTCGTACTATGACACATGTCGCAAACTTTATTGCCCCGTGCAAGGACGTGTTCTCTCTGTCGTTTTAGCGGATGGTCGCACAGCGTAGCAGCAGAAGAGCAGTGTTGTAGGGCACAACGCAACGCTGCTCAGACGACCCTGAACAGGCTTGAGTTGGGGGAGAGCCGGTGTGGTGGGGGTGGGAGGGTGAGAACGACATGTCCCTTTTGTGCTCAAGACAACAAAAGCTCGCGGGAGCAATACGACGTACTCCGTACTCCGTATTACTCTGTGTGGTATTGCGACGTTCTTTGTACGACGTACGACCACACAGCTCTTCCACACCATCAGTGCGAGTATTCTGGTTTCGCCCGCGTTGCTTCCAAGCTAAGCTCTGTCCGCCTGCAACGTGCTTTGCATCTTGGTTCAGATTTTGCATTACCACTTGGATTCCGGAAGCCCGCTATTGAAGTCACGCTGCTGAACAGCAGGGCCAAAAAGCATCAGGAACGTGTTTGCTAGAGAAACGCCGTCCGATGTCTGAAGCGTTTTCAGTCCCTTGACATCATAGTGTGGCATCCGGCTGTTGAAGGAAAAAATAAAATTAAAAGAAGAAAACCTCCGAAGGGTGCTTGCTCGCAGTTGACGTGACTTCTGCAAGGAGCTGTGGGCATCGAGACGAAGACGCCGCTCGCGCCAAGCTGTGCGAGGTATGACCCTATGCTCGTATTCGCATGTCGCTGCATGCGCCATCTTTCATCTCGTCTACGACGTATTACTGAACGTTAGACGCCTGATAAACGACGAATGTAGACAAAGTCCAGCTCAGTTGAACAAAGTGGGAAAAGGGGAACCGAAGGGATCGCAAACTGTCGCATGGTCCTGTCTACGACATATAACGCCGTTGTTATTTATAACTAAAATGTCCCAGTCAATAATGCAGCCCAAGAATGGTAACGGTGGAGGAGGGAAACTAGCAATTTCGGACTGGTACCTGCTTACTGCTCTGCTCGTAATACAACGTACATCGTATTACGTCGTACTCTGCCTAACGTCTGCAGCAATGCTGAGGCTGTTCTTGATGATATTTTTTGACCGGTGGCCGCAGGTTTTTTTTTTTTTTTTTTGTTCTTTTTGTTTGCTTTTAAACCTTTTCCTTCCATTCCTCCAAACCGTACACTCTAGAGTCGCAGTAGTAGACGTCATAGTCTCTTTTGAATAGGACGTTCGACGGCGTTTGAATATGTTGTTCAAAGAGACGTGGAGTTTTTCTGCGCATTTTATCAATCTGTACCATAATTTCCGATGATCTCCTGATTGATGAAGGTGCTGTGGAGCATATTATTATGGTAGACCCGGTACGACGTAGGGATTGTTCGTACTCGTACGGAGTATTCCGTCTTAATACTCCACCTTGTGCTGCTGGGTATTACACAGTACGAAGTACTCTTTACGAGTACAGCGGCCGTTGTGCGATGTAGTATTAGTCCATACTACCGCTAGTGAACATTGAGACACACCTCCTTAAATACCATAATTGTTAGCACCCGTTTTTTTTAAACTCGCCTTTTTTGTTAGCCGACACTACTTCGGGAGCGTACAAGTACGAGGACGTCGTACTCCGTATTACAGTACACCGCAATATCCATATAACGCGGGATCTTGTCAAGGAGCCGTTCGGACCTAGCTGCTTATTTGACACATCGCTTCTCCGTATGCTACGTCGGCGTACCATAAAAGGCCAACTGGGTCAAGGCGAAGTCTGGACGAATTGGCCCACTTCTAATAGCTGTTTTTGAGTTTTTCTTTTTCGATTTATAGTACAGAAGTAGTGCTCTGGAGCTGTGTAGAGGGGAGGAGTTTGAATCGACTGGCAACGCGAGCTTTTTACCTTAGCTGGCCTAGCGGTCCGTCAATGGTCTCACAATTGGACGATCACTATGAGCAGGTCATTAGGGGGGAACCGGCGGCGGGTTGAAGAGGGAAACAACGCAAAGAAGCATAGCATTAGTCCTCACTTTGCAAACCAGCAAAGTCGGTCTGTTTCCGTCGTTTCGTGCCTTGTGTAAGTATGAATGCAGGGAGTATTACGCTCCTGCAAATTTCAAATATCAACGTCCAACGTCGTGCAGAGTGCTCGTATTTGCGATGGTAAAGAAACGAAGAATGTGGGCCAGCATTATCACACAAAAAAGGGGTAAAAACAGCGCAATTCTTGCGATACGTACGTCGTACTTTTGACCGACCAACACACCTATATTGCTTCACATATATGTCTCTGCAAAATTAGTCGCGCGCTCTCTGAAAGTATTGATTTGTACTCGAAGGGCGGGATTGTGCATGGCCTACTTCTCCTTACAGCTATGTACTCGAATGAGTCGGTGACAACCCACGGGTTCTTGGAGACGGCCTCCCACTTCGTAGTAAAACAGAGCAGAGCATTTCGCTTCTCGCGCGCCGCCTTGAAGACCGGTCTGGGCGTACGAGTATAGGAAGGGCCCCATGAGTGTGGCTAGCATAAAAGTGCTGCCACGGCTCTGATGGCTGGCATTCCAGAAAGGAAATAACGCTTCTGCAGGCTGGATGAGTCGCATATTTTTTATGAAGGGCTTTGTGCGTGCACTGCAGAGTCACTGCAGAATCAACCGAGTTCGCCGGTTGTTTGGCGAAAGGTCAGTGCCGAGGACCCACCACGCGTCAAGCCCAATGGGCCATGATTTGCCTCTGTACTCGTACTCGTAAATTCAGTGTCGCACGGTCCTGTCTTCAATCAACCGTTGCCAGCTTGCTCGTTTGTCGGTTTCTTTGCCGTTTTGAATGACAAGCGACATGATGCGAAGCAATTATTACTCGTACTTCCGTACGCGATACTTTATACGTACCAAGTAGTAATAGCCCAGCAGCATTAGTACGATGTTAGAGCAGATCGTACCTGGAGACCCGTAGGCATGTCTCCATTTCTCATGCTTCGTACAACGTCCAGAGTACGAGTTAATAATGCTCGAAGGTGTTCCTTGTATTGCACATTGAAGCTCTGTAGTCGTAGTATGGAGTAAATACATCGTTGTCGTATGTCGAACGCCATCAACAAAACAAATGCCGTTTCCCTACGACGCACACGATCGTAAGCAGCATGTAGAACACACCCCCCTGACTTTGACCACTGCCGCGCAAGGGGAGTGCAACGCTGACCCCTGGGAGAGGGCCGTTTTGCTGCTGCTTTGTAGGTTTGGCGAGGGTTGGTGAACATCCAGATTCAACTGCGGTGGGCAAAATACGACGTAACACGATGTACGGTGGGCGGCGTTGTAAGAAGGCATGGCTTGTTGAGGCGTATTATTACTCCTGGAACGACGTGGGTTGGGTCGTGCTTGCTCTGTGGCAGAACAAGAGAGGGTCGCGCCTTCCCTATTTTGCAATCGTCAGGTGCAACCAACCGAGCACATCAGAGGACGAAGTACGAGGAAGTAGTATTCATACAAAGCGCGGTAATATCTACGAGTACTTTCTCGTACGCACCTCTTCTTTCCTTCTTGAGATAGTATCCATACTTGTAGTGCCTGATCAGGTAAACCGCTTTGCAAAGGAGCCTCGTATTAAATACTCAGCATGGTCTTGGTCTGGAGAACTTGGCCATGACTTAGCATTTCAGGGCTACGAGTATGGATAGTGCTGGGGCCTTGTTTTAGTTACTCAGTAATACTGCACCAAGGAACAGTCTTAAAGCAGAAACCGCACGCAGAAAGAGGTATGTATGGATATATGGATACTCGTAAACCCATATGGATACTCGTAAACTGCAAACAGGGATTGCTCTTAACTCTCGTCCAGCAGACTCCGCATCTATCTCAGTACATACTCCGTAAACGCTGTTCTCCACACACTGTCCCCATCCACACTCGCAGACCGGTGCTTTTTTTTTCTCATCGCGAAGTAAGGACTGCTTTGTACTTTTGTGCAACACATGCTCGCTGCCGGATCCTTGGGGCCGGTCCTGCAGCGGTCCTTGCCACAATGGTTTGCTCAAGCAGTTAGCGCTGGGCGGGATGGGTTAGTCGTATGCATGAGAATGGAGCACCACACTGCTACTGCCCCGTACTTGAGCGAATTACGTCTTAGCTGCACGCCCCCAACTGGCGGTGCGGGAAGAGCTGGGGCCAGACTGACTACCGTTGTCTCAAGGGATGTGGCTGGGAAGTTTTTGTCAAAATGGACCCTCCAAGTCCATCAGCAACAAGCTGTGCTCCTTACTTTCTGGAGCAAGTTGCTATGGAGCAAAAAGGCAGCTGTTGAAACAAGAGGGAAGGAGAACGGACAAAAACGGACGGCATAGCGCATGAGTGAGTCAAGTGAGAACATGGAACCTGTATAAGAACCAGAAGGTGGCTAAGCAACGACAGGGACAAGGGGAGGCTTTGAGCAAGCCCTCTAGCAAGTTGTCCTACGAAATGCAGAGTCATCCGCAAATGCAGTACCAGCAAGCTCAGAAAAGCATATGCGCGCTCGGCAAGTCTTGCACCCAGTTTTGTGCTTTGTATTCCTTGGTAGATATGCAAGCCAGCCACTGGACTGATATGTGCAGAGCATCAAAAGTAAATGAACGGAATATTCACCATGTCACAGGCTCTGCCGCATTCCTGCGCATTGTGTGTACTCATACAGCCAAAACAGTACTCCGTACTCATATTCTTGTCTTTGAATTCTAAAAGCCATCGACTGCTCTGCTGGTCCAGTCATGGCTGCAGCATTGCGGTGTCGTTGTTGCTTGTCTCAGAAGCGCTTATCGAGAGAAGCCAGAGGACATTTTGCTTTGTAGCCTTATCATACATACTCCGTAGTGTGCTGCGAACTGAGGGGCGGGGCCCCCCTGTCTCGCGAGTTCGGACTGCATGCTTTCTGCAGCAATAGTGGACTGCATTTGCAAAGGCATCTCCGGATTGTCGTCCGCGCCTCAAAAGCCAGCCAACGGCCCACCCTCTCTCGTACCGCGCATCCCCATCGCTGCAGCTTATCACCAACCAACCCCTCCATGACAGTTCGCATTGATGCTGCGTATTCCTCTGTACTTTGTACGTTCTCCTTCGCCCGGCTCCAAAGAGACTTCTCAGTCCAGAGCCGCCATAAAGCTCTGGCCCAGCACGAAATGCGCCACTTCGTAATACTTTATACCGTATCACAATACACACTTTGGTGCCTCCTAGCTCTACGGCTTACGGCGTGTCTTAATCCTTACACCAGTCGTTTCTTTGCTCTAATATACCAAGTACGGCGTTCATCGATAGTGGCAGAGTGAGCGAGGTTGGGGGCAAGGCATCACAAAAAAGCCTATTTGCCTTTTTCATTTTTCCTTGCTGCTGCGCATTGTCTTGCTGCCAAAGGCTGTAGCTGTAAACCTCGCCATTCTTATTATCGCAGATAGCGCTGCATCAGGTATGGGAGTAATGCTCCTTACAAATACGGCAACATGTAACCAGCCATCACGCAATTAAAACAGAAAAGCTGTGCTACAAAGAAACCAGCAGGCTGGGTCTTCGTTGACAACGGCAATGCCAGAGCAATAAGTCGTTATGCCGTGATCTCCCGTCAAGGTTGTTAAAACATAAAGCTTTGAAGGGCTGTGTAAGAGGAAAAGATGTACTTTGTATTATTAGATCCTCATATAAGCCATTGCTAACAACGACTGTAATACCCCCCCCCCCCCCCCCCATCTAGGTGCCGGTCCACATTTGTTCGTGTAGCGGGATCTGCCTCCCTGATATTTGGGCTCCTAAACGTTTTACCTTCTTTTATCTTTGCGAGCGCGCAGGCAGTTCTTGTGGTTGCATTGTCTCTCTTGCCAGTTGGTAAACATTATCTTTCAAGGTTGGAGGCTTTTACTGCACACTTGCTGCTTTGCATTAGTTAATATATAAGAAAATATTTTCAGTACCAACAAAGGGAGGTGTAATAAGACATCTTCAAACTGCTGCGCACAGCCTTTTACCACTGTATGGCGGGCTAGGAATTAGTTGATACGCACTAAACCAACTCGGCAGGAAAAAAGAACAAGGAGAGCTAAAAGCGAAGCAGAAAATACAAAGTAATTACTCGTACAAACTTGCATTGTTTCCGCCCTTTTTTGCATGCGGTCAGGCTTCGCGATGAGATGTTCTCATGTGTGGAGTGAATATCTTGCCCAGCCTTGGTGTCCTGCACAAAAGTGTTGGGGGCCGTTATTTGCTCCAACCTCCTCGCTGACGAAGAGGTGTGTAAGAGATCCCGACATATCTCTTTTCTGAGCACAAGCAAATGCAGTGTCTTATGGTAGTTAATGCACTTCGCATACCTACGGTAGCGCGGTCCGAGAATGTTTCCCCTTTTTGAATCCCTTTTACAATACCTAAAAGAAAAAAGAACACAGTTCCTTGAACTTGCGATTTCTTTTTATATTACAATTCATTTCTTAAGGTAATACAGAGTATATTAGATTTGTTAGTATTAGCGTCCTTCTTTTGCTGGCAATGGCTGGATGACCAGCAGAGATGGCAGCTTCAGATACCTATTAAGGGAGGAGGAAAAGACAATCAATCCCTTCTGTGAACCAGACATGGGCACCCACATTTAAAAGGGAAGAGCAGAAAGGGAAATTCTGATCCCATCATCATTCACGTTGTTCGATCTTCACCAGGGATTCACCCATTCCCATGAGCGACAGCCAAAGCAAGCAAGTCGTAAAACTACTCGTATTGTTTTCCGCACCGCCAACCCAAAAGTGTGGAGGATTAGCATTATTCGCGAAAATACGAGTAGTTTACTTTCTTCCCCCGTCACTCTTGCAAAATTGGTGGGGGTTGGGTAATACTCCATAAAATCGCTGGTCGAGCATATATGGATATGACAAGGGGGGAAAAAAGCAATACTCGTAAATCAAGCTTCGTCATGTTGCCCACGAGAAACGATTCTCCACCTGCCCATCGCAGTCTTGCCTCGCTTCCCCCCTTCTATCTTCTTCAGCGACGGAGAAGATTCCGTTTAAGTTATGCGGAGCCTGCAGGATGAGTTGTTATGTCCGAATCATAATGCGCCCAGATATATGGAATACGAGTAGAATTGCTCTATACTCCAGTGGTACGGAGTGGCTCTCATTTGCTTAGGCAAAGTCTCGCTGTAAAAATACGAGTAATAATACTTTGTAAACAGGATTTTTCTTACCCTGTTCTTGGGTCGAGCGGCCATGACCAGGTTTGAAATGGAATAACCGCCAGCATCCAGCGTTGCAAAGCAAAGCGGATGTTTTGACAAACTTCGAAGCATGGAGTTATAAGAATATGGATACTCATATGTCTTGCACGACGAAATCGTCCTCAACAACTTGGTCGCCCGCATATAGACTATCCATATATCTATCACCATATTATGCGTCTGACAGTGCGGCCAGCAACGCCACTGAAGATTAGGGGGACCTCAACGATATGCAGAGAGCTTGGAATTTGTATCCATACGACGCATACTCCGAGTATGCCTCTGGCGTGCTTGCCGTTGAGATAAAACTCGTACGAGTAAGAGCGGCTCTTACCCGTTTTTGTGTTCAGATGTGACATGTTCGTGTATTCGCACTGTGAAATCACATTTTTTTGCAGCGATTTCACGCACAAAAACCAGCCGTACTCCGTATTCCAAAGCCAGATAATAGTACCAAGTAACATGTTTCTATTCGTTCGGACTATGGATACAGAGTACGTCGTACGGAGTACTCGTACGGTATGCACCTGCTCTGAACGAGTATCCTTATTGCGACGTAACACTCCGTATTACTCGTACTTCGTTCTCTGCCAGGAAGGGGGTTGGTGCCAACGGACCCACCTGCCAGGGTCGTAGTGGCTTGCTCTTTCCGTCCTAGCCCCCGTTGGCAATCTCTTTAACCTCCAGCGCTGGCCCTTTTGTGGTGCGTGTCATCTGCTGTCGCTGGTTTGTGCGGCTTCCTAAAGTTTACACAGAGTAATAACTCGTATGAGCACATTGGCCTTAAAATCACATGAAATTGTTGTACTTGACACCCAAATGTACGAGTATAAAGTACAAAACTTCCAGCTACTTATGTATATACTCATTATTCTTTCGACGTTTAAAAAAAGTACGGAGTACTTGGTGATTATGGATATTACTCCTATTTCTTTTCTCTAGCCATCCATACTCGTACGCCGTACTTGCCGCCTCACAATTTTTCTGGCCGCCGTTTTTAACTCCGTAATTCCTTTCGTCAGTGCTCACTTGGGAAAGAGCAGCTTCTGCCCACACCACCCACATGCAGCCAGTGCCCTTGTACACCCTCCCTCTTCCACCCTCCAGAAAACTATTCCAGTTACTCTGCGTCTGCTCAAAAACTGGAATATCATGTGCAAGATGCATCCGTCTGCCCTTCCTCCACCGCTCTAGTCTACCCACCATCCCCTTTCCAGCGCTTTTCATCAGTGCAATTTGCTCAACGGTCTTTCTAGAAATTGCGGGCCCACTGTCGGAAAGTTCCAGGACGTATACGATGTGTTACGATGTGTACGATGTACGGAGTACTCTCGCCTTGTGCCTCGCTTCTGCTAAAATTCGGAGCATTTCGTACGGACTACTCCGTACAGGCGCGGCAAACCGGAGGTGATCACAGGAAGACGTTGTACGAGTATGGATAGGCTAGGAGACACGCCTGTCGAGAAAAGCACTAACCCGTCATTATGTGAGAAGAAGTGTCACAGAGGCCCCAAAAACGTACTATGGAGTACAAAGTACTCGTAGGATTCGAAATGCAAAGCCCGATCTGTGGAGAAGGTAAGGAACATGGGCGAAACGGAATCCTGAAAGGGGACAGAAGCAGAGTAAGAAAGGCGCCTCCATGCCACTCATTTATTTGTTCAGCACTCTAACTCTTTCTTAAGCAGATTGCTTTCCCAGCTGGCCTTCTTTCTCTGATTTACTGTCAGCTTTATCCATTCTCTGCATACTCGTATGCCATGCGAACTTTTTTTTAGAATAAAAAACGAGGACTTGGTAGGATGTCAGCGACCTGGCGGTAAGGATGCCCAGAAAGGCAAAAGCAGCCGCGCCTCCAAGACCTTGACTTTAGTGACAGTTGACCGTTAGCACACATTGTTCGGAGGGGGTGCAATAAAAGTCAGCGCCAGTACGATGTGCAAGTTACTCGTTTGAAGGTTTTGCCAGTGAACGAGGCCATCAAGTGGAGACAGCAGTCCAAGCATGGGCTCGGAGTCCAGAGTACTTCATATTCCGTACTTCCTGCCCCCAATTTCTGCGCACCACGCACGAAGTACTCCGTACTTGCTACTCACCTTCCAACCCCTACTCGTACAGGGTTCATGGGGGTACCTCGAGCATACGAGAATGGGAGCAGAGGGAAGATAGGCATGCTTATAAAGCATTTCACAGACAACACCCACACACACCTCATGCACACACCATGGTAGGAGAGTTCCTAGCACAAGAGAGCTCCTCGGGTACTCCGTACTCGTACTCCGTGCTTTACAGGAGTTTCCACAGAATTCACCGTACACTCTGCGCCCTAGCAGGCTGTGGCTGTGTGGCCTGGCACTGTGGTGCGACTTGGGAGTGAGTTGATGTGGGAAATGGGAGGGGGTGGGTGGTCTTCGACGAAATACTCGACAGTATCCATACTCCGTATAACAATGTGTGCCGTTTCTCCTTCTTTTTTAAGATGGGGGCGCAAGACGGGAGTACAAGGACGATGTACATTTTGACTATGAGTATGGATACTCATCTGCGTGGCCCATTGGCCATCTTTTGGAATAGCACATACCACACACTCTCGTACGAGAGTATGGATACTTCGTCCAGAGCCACCACCCACCACTTTGCTCCCCGCACACCCACCTGGTGCTCACGATCCAAACCTGACCCCGGCTGCCGTTGTCGTCCAACTGCTCATGCCTCTTGGAGAACTCACATGTGTCTTGGCTGAGTGGGTTGAAAGGCAGTTAATCCCCCCCTTCTCTCATTCGCCAGCAGACCACAACAGCAAGATGAACGAGGCCAGGTCCAGCACGAAGAACTAAAGAGAGCTAACAGTTAATACGGCGTAAGCAAAAACAACGCCGTCAGCGGGTGTTTCCTGCTGCCGAGGCGGGCAACAGAACGGATGAGCCGCCACCAAAAAGCAAGACCTCTGCAGACCACTAAAACAGGCTTGGTTGCAGCATTCGCTTGACGACGGGTGCACTGCTGCTCCCGCACTCGAAGCTCGACTGCCCGTTCAGAAGAGTACGAAAGCAAGCAACAAGACAGAACAAAAAGGGACAGGACAGAAGAACATCTTAAAGAAGAGCTTCACTTCTTTGCTGCTCATTGTTCGGGTAAGTCTGCCTCGTGTTTGAGAACTGCTGGCTCTCTTTTCCCTTCATTGGTACTGAACTCGAGCGCCTCCATGTTTTCGTGCAAGCAAGGAAGCTTTTCCGATTAACCCAGTGTCTCTCTCTCTCCACCTGACATGGGGGGGGGGGGGGGGGGGGGCGGGTGTGTGTGTTTTCCTGTGGAGTTGACATTTAACACCCCCCGCGGGCGGGGGATTTTTTTGTTTTTTTTTTTTGTTTTTTGTTGTT